>VYZV01045371.1:203858-217040 GCA_013401275.1 Pandion haliaetus
CCCCCCAAAAAAAAAAGATTGCATAAAGCTGAACAGACCCATCCTCTGCAGCACAGCACAACTCAAAAGAACTGAGCGAGCCCCCAAAATCTGGTCTCATCCACACAACTTCACCAGTAAGTAATAAAGACTGCTGAGGGAGCAGAAAGACTGGAGAAAGCAACTGAACTCTCAGTGTCCAAGATATAAACTCCTGCCAGCATTACCATGCATTAGGAAGGAAGTGTGCAGCTGGATTCTCCCCAACACATCAAATCCCATACCCGAATTTGCTTTTTATCTCCAAGACGGTGCTAACTGAAGAAAGTCTAGAGGTGCATGTGCTGTGATGAGCTCTCCTCCAGAAACAAACAATCTACATAGAAGATAAACCAAGGACAGAAGAGTTGAGGAAATTAAAGGGACATGATTTCATAACAAAAAATTATAAAACCATAACTTAAGAAAGCCCAAAGCTGACAGTGTTCAAGCTATTGCTATAAGAATGCCTGGAAAATCTAACGAAGCCTCTTCTCTTCAGCGAAGACACACCTGGAGAAAGAGAGAAAGAGAAGAAGCAGGAATTACTAACAGAAGAGCAACAGGCTGGAACTGCCCTGCACACTCAAGTCCAAGTCTTACGTACATCACCCCAGACAAACATTAACACATGGGACCTGACAACACTCCTCTTCCCAAGACAAGAGATGTCTATTAGTTTTAGAGGGGCACTACAGCAACATTAAGACCAGTGTATTGCACCCCTAAGAAAGCAAGCTCCTTCTCAAAGTCAGCTTTTAAATAAATTCTAAGGAGTGACCACTGTTAAGCTAAGAATTAACTTCATGCCCTTCCCAGCACTGCCCATGGCCAGTACCAAAGGAAAACGATACAGCTGTTGAGAGAGTCGAGCTGCAACGCGTACCAGCAGGCCAGTCAGCTGGACAGGGGACACACCACACGTGCAATGTCACTTTCCCTACAATTTCTTCACCTGGAGACAGCCTCCAAAGCCATCGGGTATCAATGCAGCACCCAGACTGGTCACATTAGGGAGCACACTGGATACTGTCAGCGAGCCAAAGGTTCAAAATATCTTCAGGAGGATAAAAATTTAGAGAGGATTCTTCAGCTTTTTAGTTTGCTACCGTACCAGACTGGAACAACCCAACAGCAAGCGATCCCAACTATATTCAGTACCGCAAAGGCCCAGTCCCGTGACCAGGGATGGGGCAGTAATTCTGTACTAGACTCAGGCTAGCCCTTGTTTTCACTCTGCAGTTAACTCTGGAAGCATCTGTTATATGAAGGAAAGGGGGAGGAGGGAAGAGCTGGACATCCTTGGTCCCCTGGCATTCAGCAATAAAGCCCTGCTCTCACTTGACATGCATGTGCACAAATGCTGCTTAACTTCTCCAAAAACACCACACAAAACCAGCCAGAGCAGTGGGAAAAAAAGCATCACATCCACAATCACCTACCGCACAAAGGGAAAACTCATTTAAAAATTAAGTCTACCTTTTTCTGCTGGCAAAGTCTGAATGCTAGGTTTTAGTGCCCCTCCCCNACATCTGCAGCAGCTGTTACAATTCAGAGCACAGGTGCACTGGTTTGACAGAGAAACTTGCTGTCTCAAGAGATGGGGGAGAATGGCAATTTCAAGAGAGTTCTTTAGCAAAGGTAAGAGATTACTCCCAAAATACTAAACTTTTTAAATCCAGTAACCCCTTGCTCAGCGTTGACTCCATTTTCAGGAATGTGTGCTGTATTGGTGCTTTGTTTCTTTATTTAAACTCCCACATGTATTTTTATACTTTACTATGTGTCAATTTGCTGAGGAAATACCTACCCACATCTGTTACACAGACACGAGGTATTAGGCACCCCACAGCACAGCTGGAACACGTGTGTGAGCGCCAGCACTTCTCATGGTGTGCCAGTTTTCTACTAACTGATATGAAACATTCAGAAGCCAGGAGGAAAGCCTAGGCAAGGAACTTTTTCCCTAAGGAAAGGAGGTTGAGGTCATGAAAAATTACCAGGAATCAGTCATGATTTACTGATGGAAACTTCAGCTCTGTTATCTCCAAGTCAGGCGAGCTGCTGCCACTTCTGTCGCTGTAGGTGTCTCTGCAGAATTCAGAAATATTTTGTTTTATGGAGCACAAGGCTTTATAGACCTAGATTTACATCAGCTTTTAGTGGGGTTTGGTAGTAAGTACTGCTAGCTGAGGTTGAAAAGCAGAGCACACGAAATTCCTAGTGTAGCTGTCCCATTGGAAATAGGGCTGAGTCATCATCAATTGTAAGGTTTGTGAATTAAAATCATTATACATATAATAGGTATTTCATAAGGCAAAGTTATTCTAAATGAAATACATTAAATAGGAAATAGGAGACTGGTTAACCACCCATAAGCCATTCTATTTCAGTTTCCCAGTAATAGCTGATTGCCTTTAATCCATTAAACAGCTTTTTCAGAATCACAAAATAATTCCAATCGGAAGTGACCTCAGGACAGTTACACCGCAGGGACAGCTATCAGATCAGACATGGCTGCTCAGGGCTTTATCCAGTCACATTCTGAAATTCTCCAAGGCAGAGACTGCACAGCCTTTCTGGGCAACTTGCACCAATGCACGACTGATCTAATGGTGAAAAAGATCTTCCTTACATCCAGTCGGACCTCTTATTTCCATTTATGTCCATTGTGTCTCATCCCTCCCACCATGCACTTCTGTAAAGATCCTGTTTTCATCTTCTTGATAAGATTTTTGTAGGTGCTAGCAGGCTGCTCTTAAGTGCCCCATAAAGTCTTCCCTTCTTCAGGCTGAACAAGCCCAGCTCCTTTGGCCTCTACTCTCTGGGCAAGTACTCCAACCTCCTGACCTTCTTAGTAGCCCTCCAATAACCTCTCTCCAATTTATCCATCTTTTACTTGTACTGGGCGACCCCAAACTGCACAGAATATTCTAGACGTGGTCTAACAAATATCAAGTAAAGAGACATAATCACTTCTCTCCATCTACTGGCTGTGCTCTTACTCGTACAGCCCAGGATGCTGTTCATCCTTCCTTCGCTGCCAGCACACGCTGCTGGTTCATGTTCAGTTTGCTGTTCACCAAGACCTCATCAGCAGAGCTGCTCCCCAGCTGCTCAGTCCCCAGCCTGTGTGAATGCAAGGGGTTCCTAGGTGCAGGACTCTGCATTTGTCCTTGTTAAGCCTCATCAGCTTCCTGTTGGCCCACTCCTCCAGCCCAGGTCCCTCCGAACAGCAGCCCCATCCTCGAGTGTATAGTCTGTTCCCCCAAGTTTGGTGTCGTGCAAACCTCGTTAGAGTGCAATGATCGAGACTTACCTGAAAACATGACAAGAGTTACAAAAGCACAGGAACAGAGGGGAGTACAGGCTGGGCTATAACTGCCACCAATATTTTTAGACTATATGCTAACCATGAAACAATTTGTGACCACAATCACAAAAGACTCCAAGAGCAGGTAATACTAACTTAGGATGCTGCAGTACAGAGGAAACTTCAGCTCCTCTGCTGTGAGAAGCAAATTCAAACTCAAATGTGCAAAAGGAGGAAATTAAAATATCCCTCAACCCTTGGAAGAATGGAAATGAGGCACCTTCACACAGAAACTCTCTTCAGAGCATATCAGTCAGAGCACAACCGACAGCCATTCTCCAGACTCAGGAATTCCTGTGGTGCAGCTGCATTGCAGCTCAACCCAGGAAGGCCAATACTTTCCTTTTTGCATTGCTTTAATACATTCAGTGCTGTTCCTCTTTTGCATTTAGTTTGGGTTTTTTTTGTCTAGCGCATGTTAGCACTCCAGCTACACAAGCAAATCCTCTCTGTTCTCCTCCATAAGGAGGAAAATGGGTCACTACCAAAGTGATATTTGTTGCATATTGCCACAACTGCTGAGCAGAACTGCAAGGCATTAGGGAGCAGCAGAAGAAAGTAAATGCACCATTAAGTCTACCCAAAACATTAGTTGCTTTGCAAACTGAGACAAAAGAAAGCTTAAGTCAGCAGAAAAAAAAAAAAAAATGAAGCTGCTACCACCAGGGCCCATTCTTTAAACCAGCAATAGGAACAAGTTTCTTAAGGACCAGCCTGTACCTAGGACTTGCACAACAAACGTTGGGAAAACCCCATGAGGTCTCCAACCATCTAAAAGAGCAGGCCCAGCTGCAGTTTCCCCAAACACAAGGCTGCAGTTACTCTCCCTGAAGTTGGGACCTCACTGCAGGACAGCTCTATGGCACTACAGTCAATCTTAGAATGCAAGACAAGAGGTTTCAAAGAAAGAGTGGAAAGAAGAGGTGCTGCAAATACAACCTAGCTACCCCACAGTAACTTTGCGCCAAGAGGTTCTCTGGTTTATCCTGTAGGAAGAAGCATTGCCCTGTGAAAGGTCTGACTGGTGTCTTCCTTCAACCTACCTGGGTGAGAGCCTGCAGCCCTTTTGTAGATAATGCGTGAGTCTTCCTGCAGATGCCAAGAGAAGGCCAAAGTATGGGGGAGATGGCTTAATTGGTCTAGAGAGAAATTCCGGGTGGTACTGAACACCAACAAAGAAAGGATGGTCTAAAAGAAAGAAACAGAAAATATTAATGTCAAGTCACTTAAGCCTGTGGCTGCACTGCAGTTGAAAGCACTGATGGTGCTGAAGCCCTGATGACGGGGAAGAAGTGTCATTTCTATCCTGCCTTTTGTCCCTAAATGGACAGGCACATGGGATTCTTCTTTTAGTGTCCCACACAAAAGCCTGCTCGATTACCCTCCAAACATTTTCTTTTGTAAATACCAACACCCACAAACTAACTGCCTAAGTACGCACCTTCCAACTCAACTACTTCCATTCGTTCTCCCTCCTCATCCTGGCCTACAAACTTCAAACCTTGCTCTTCGAAACACTTCTTCAATTCTGGATTGACCTAGAAGACCAGAAGTAAGAAAACCCATGATCTCTTGTGTTTGGATTACACAGAAATGCTCAATACCTACAACAGCATTTTTACCTCAAATCTGTGTCTATGTCTCTCTTCCAAGAAATCATGATCTCCATACAGCTTCCCTACACCAAAAGGAAGACATTTCTTAGAGCAAATGCCAAACTGTTCGCAGGAACAGTTTTAACAAGTTCACATGAATAGCATCACCAGAATCTGCCACTTCTAGAGGGGGCCAAATTCACTGATCTCCATTTCACTACCAGAACAAAATCTGCAAACACCCACCATTCAAGGACGCTTTAACATTCCCAGGTCTCACTTCCCCATACCCACCACACATGCACATCATTCCCAGGAAACACTTCCAAAAGAGGTAAGAAGTGCCTTACTCATGACTGAATTCTTGGTTTGGAAGAGTGTCCGTCTCTTGCCAAGCCTCATGGTCCCACCCATTTGCCCAGGATTATGTTCTGGCATGTCTATGACCTGCAAAAAGCATTCAGAGAGGAAGGTGAGACTGAGGGAGGAATAACAGTCCCAGACAGACTCCGAAACATTAATGAGGGGAAAAAAACAACATCCGTACAGAAAACAGGCAAACTGACCCAAGCAACATTGTCTTGGCAAGGTAGACCAACAGAACTAGATTAGTTAGCTGAGTTATCCTAGTAAAGGCTGTACAGAACATACAGTTTGCAGGTATTCAGGAACCTTTAGCATAGGTAACTGTCTCAGTCAAAGCCTACACAGATCCCATGCACTAATACTGTGCTATTTACTGAACCAAATTGTAAAAAAAACAAAAAAAACCCAAATTTACAGAAACAAAACCCCCAAATTAGAATTACTTATACTCTGATAAATAACTTCATAAGCTGTTTATTTGAAAACTTTTTCCTTTTCAGTAGTATTTTAAATTATAGCAGAAGCGAATCATTATGGTGGACCCTGGATAAGGCATGTAGGTAGAGCCTGCAGTCTTAGAAAGGCCTGTTCAGAAATCTGTCCACAAATGTTCCAAGGAATTTATGTCTGTCTATGTTAATTTCTAAGATCATAATTAAACAGTTACGCAGTGGAATCTGGATATCACCAAACCTTTAACATTTACTCTGTGAAATCAGTTAGCTTTCAAACTGCCCTTTAAGAACCTTTTACCTCCTAGAAAGCACCTTGTTTTATGAAAAAGTGCAATTAAAAATAAAAATAAAATAAAAAATATCAGTGTTTCACCTATAATAAGCACTGCAATCTTCTATGAGGCAGCAACTGCCATACGGTTAACTAGGCAAAGACATTTTCTTTTCAGATTAGTAAATTATGGAAGACAGACTTAAAAGCCAAAAGACATAATAATCCAAGCTCTTAACTGTACCAACAGGTGTGTGCAGAGAAGTCTAGCACAGTAAGGGTATTACAAGCAAGTCACAATAAACTCACCACTGGATGAGCAGTTCTGGGGTCAAATTCTGTCGAGTTAGCATCTGCAATGTAACGTTCATCAATTAGAAACACAAAGTCCCTCACACCATAACGTGCATGTACAGGATCTCCCCCAGGTACAGCTGCGTCTCATCCCCATGCTTCTGGCAAGCGGCGACCTTAACTGTGCCGAGCCACTCACCTGCACAGAGCCACCAGCTCAGCCGCAGACAACAGAAACAGAACTCTGTCAGCACTGTTTGGTATGAATTTCTGAGACTGCCTGGAGGTTAGGGCAATCTTAGGGCAACCAGTCTAGTGCTATCGGTGATGAAAGCGAGAGTCATTCAAGAAAAGCACACATTCAACAGCTTAGAATATTTTAAATAAAGCCAGGGAGGGGGAAGGGAGCAGAAGTACTCTGAGAAGCACATTTTCCCCTACCTTCACTACTAGTGAGACTCAGAATCAGTCTGAGAAACTAAATTTAGAACTCTGTAAAGGGAGTTTTGACAAAGGTCAGTCCAAGCAGTGGAGCCCAGAAAGCAATTAAACTCGGTGCAGTAGGTGCAACTGCCTGGTCAGCTGAATTGCTTTTTGGTCTTCACTCCCACCGGCTATAATGGGAATTTAGGATGTCCAGCACACACAAGCACAACTCCACTGAGGTGTTTTATTCAGGAGCTGAACCTCACTCTAAGCAAAAGAAAGTCTTCTGTCATTATAAGCATGCCTTACTCCATTCATTTTTATCTGAATAGCATAAAGAAACTGTTCTTTTTCCTCTGAATTAGCAAAGGAGATGGGGAATTTTACAGGCCTAGAAAAAAAAAAAATTTAAATCTACCTACCAATGAAAAATTAAAAATTACAGGTATTACTCAAGCAATCAAAGAAATGACCAAAACCCAGGAAGGGTTTTGTGCAATTACCTTGCCAACCAAGAACATTGCGTGCAAACTCCACAACTGCTAACTGCATTCCCAAACAAACTCCTGCAGAAGGCAAGGCAGAACACAGATCAAGTCAAGACAAGGACCACTGAGCCCGTATTGCAAAGCATACACGCCTTCACAGAGCAGTCATGAGTCAGAGGAAAACGTGGGTAAGACCGATCTTTGACTTGGATTTAGGGGTCTGTTCACTCTGTACCAAGTAGTTCTGACAAGTTTTACTCCAACCCTCCCTTCCCTATCCACTGCTCACACAACATTTCCAGTCTCTCACTGTCTCATTTTGTTTAAATGCAGTCACCTATTTCTTTGTGCCAAGATCACCATAGCCTCCTCTGAAACTTCCTCGGAGACTCCTACCCCTCCTTATAGAGATTCCTTGTCATCACATCCCAGCCAACTCCGACCACTTCAGAGCTAACTACAGATGACAGCTGTATTACCCGGTTGGCCTTCCTCCACCAATTATCTTCAGAATTGTACATTCTAGATACTAATGAAAAATCAGTAAAGCTCTTGCTGCAGACCAGTTAGGCTGTTATTCAACCTCCTCCTTCTTATGGATGAAACATGTTTCTCACCTAAGAAGGGTTTTTTCTGTTTTCTCGCCCAGGAAATAGCTTGAATTTTGCCTTCTGTCCCTCGAACACCAAATCCACCAGGAACCAGAACTCCACTGTATGAGGATGAAAAGATTCTATTCACATGGTGCTCATCAGCATGGTTCCCCCAGCCACGTACCATCTCTCTCCTGTTAAATCTTGGACTTGCAAGGCCTTGCTCCTGAAAAGGGCTTTAAAATGCCCTACATGACAAAGCCTGTCTGCAGCACGGTTTCCATATGATGTCACATGAGCCATCATATAAAACGTCACAGAATTTTCAGGGAAACATTTTAGAAATGCAAATTTTACCTCCCCAAGAAATCTCAAATACAATGCAGGTTACAATACTAGAACGGTTCATGTTGCATGACTCACATGCTCTGCACCAAACATGTTTGCAAACATATCACCCAGTCAGGCCCATGCTGTGGAAGCTGCTGGCTGCAGTGTCAAGTTATCCTAACCACAGGCACAAGGACACCAAATTCTGCAGGAGGTTCTTTGTTCTTCTGGTACCACCCAAAGCCCGCCTCCCTGAGGGCTAACAAGCCCTACTTGTTCTTGTTTTCTGGGCTAACTCTTGGCACTCTTCTGCATCCTAACACTTCTTCCGTTATCCCACTTTCTTCCTAAAGAAATTTATACCACATTTACACCTTCCATACTGTCTCTTTGGCTTTAATAGCCTTTGCCATCACCTATCCTTTCCCCTTATTTCCTTTCACCCTATTTCCCCACTAAGCCTGTGCACATCCTCATCTGCATGATCCCCTACTGCTGCCTTTCACAAACTCCCTCACTTATTTAACAATTCTTCATTTTACATCTTATCCTAAATTTCATTGAGAGGTATTTGGGGCAATGTCAGAGGGTGCTGGTACAGTGCCCAAGAAAATAGTCTCCAGTGAGGCTCTTAATTCCAAAACTGTCAATAGCAGCAAGTTTATCAAACATGCTCCAAAGAAATGGCCAGAGTATTGGTCTTACTCAGCACCACACAGCTTCTGCCAAGCTTCATGGTATCGGACAGGTTCTTCCTGCAGAGTATCTGGCTCCAAGTCAGCAGAGTCAATATACTGGGAAGAAATCCAAAACAGGACGATGAGATACTGCCACAAGAGTGTACAGAGTCTCCTTAATTCTCATTAAATTAAGATGTCATCATTCCTCCTGGATAGCTCTAGAATTGTTTCCTACTGGATACTTGCTTATGTTTTTTCTGGGCTGATTTCCTGTCTGCTAGTCAACAAAACTGCTTTCCCCCACCATCCTACTACTGATGCACAGATGCCATGTTTTTTCTGTCTTCCCTTCTCTGCAGCTCTGCTGTGACATACATGAAGTCCACAAGACCCAGACTCATTAAATGTGAAGCCTTAATAGAGCACAGCAAGATGGGAGCACACAGAAACAACCACACAGCAGGAAAAAAATGAATCACTATCTCATCAAATATACATCATGTGATCTTCAAGAGGGGCTGAAGAACAAATAGGATACAGTGAAACACAGGCTGTTGCAATTAAAGGACGTTATGACCAATACTCCATATGGAAAAAAACTGCAAATTTTCCAGTTTCTTATCTGCAGTATTCCAGTATCTCTGAACTTCTGAATGTTCTGGCAGTCTGCTAACCCTTTTGAACAACCATTTTTAGGGGTTTTTTTTGTTTTGGTTTTTTTTTTTTTTAAGGTTGGAATACTGCTAAACAGTTCTTTAACCCAACATAAGATCTCCATGCACAGGGCTCACAGAACCCATTCCCCTTCTGAACCATACAAATACAGCTGTGTCAGGAAATACCCACAGATGCATGCGCAGAGTTTACCCTTCACCAGTATTACTTGTTTTATTTCTTTTCTCCTCTACTGATTTTGTAAGTTGAAAGGTAACCCAAACATAGAACAGTGCTGTTATAAAGCAAGCACCTATTTCCATGACTCACTGGCATCATGAAATGGCTGGACATTTAAAAAGTCTATTTAAATGAAAGTAAAATTTCTGACAACAGATACATATTCCAAGACCCTTAGAAGCACCTGTGCAGCCAAACCAGAATTAAAACCTTAATGAAGCCTGAGGCAGAAGCATCATAAAACCTGTGAGTAGCGCAAGGCTAACAGCAACAACCCTAAAAAAAGGATCATTGCAACAACTGTCAGAGAAATTAAAGCAAACAGTGCCCTCAAATACATCTGCCGCTCCATCACAGTTCAGCATGCAACACTGAGCACTGAAGAGTTCCCATCAATTATACGGACACCTTGTATATCTTACAGGATGAAAGGCTAGTTTGCTTTGAAGCTGCTTTATGCCTGACAACAGATGTTTTCATGCTGTAATCCAAGGACAATTTTAAAGTCCACTGGCTGAATCAACTCCCCCTTACTATCTATGGGTTTGTGAAAAACTTAATTAAGATGGGTAACACTGCATATGGAAGGAGTATGGGGGGGGAAATTTTAAACGCACATGCACCCACCCCTACCTTAATGTCAAGTTTGTGGTTGATAGCCAGTGCAGAATGCTCCAGTGCTTTAATGACAGATGCGTAGGAATCTGAAAACTTGGTGTATTTGCCAACAAGCGCAATGGAACATGTTTCAAGGAGACGGTCATACCTACACAAAATCAAAACACAATGGTTATTTCATGATTAACAGGAAATGGGGGCAAGAATCACATTCTATTCAGCTTTTCAAGTAACATAACAGTTGGGCTCTTGAAAGTCCGTACAACTATAGAGATGACGACTTTGGAAGAGATGACCTTTTATAATAATTTATGATTTAAAAACATCAAAGCAAGATTAAAAGAAAGAAAAAAAAAACAGTGACAAACAGTTGCAGAAAGTCATGTATAAATTAACTCATCTCTCCTTATGCTGAAAAGCCGTTTTGAGTAGATCCAAACTGTCTTTTCAGGAAGCTGTATTAAGATTCAAAGTCTGCAGTAAACTATTAGAAGAGAGGATCAAAGCACAACTCTGCATATGTTTATACTGTACAGCATCTTCCCACGCTGCTTCTGACTGAGTTCACTTCAGCAGCTAGAAATACAGAAAGGACTTTGTCATGGCTTAACCCCAGCCGGCAACTAAGCACCATGCAGCCATTCACTCACCTCCCTCACAGTGGGATGGGGGAGAGAATCAGAAGGGTAAAAGTGAGAAAACCCGTGGGTTGAGATAAAGACAGTTTAACAGGTAAAGCAAAAGCCACACACCCAAGCAAAGCAAACCAAGGAATTCATTCACCACTTCCCATTGGCAGGCAGGTATTCAGCCATCTCCAGGAAAGCAGGGCTCCAGCACGCGTAACACTTACTTAGGAAAACAAATGTCATCACTCCGAACGTCCCCCCCTTCCTTCTTCCCCCAGCTTTATATACTAATCATAATGTCATATGCTATGGAATATCCCTTGGGTCAGTTGGGGTCAGCTGTCCTGGCTGTGTCCCCTCCCGACTTCTTGTGCCCTCCCCAGCCTAGTTGCTGGGGGGGTGGGGTAAGAAGCAGAAAAGGCCTTGACTCTGTGTAAGCACTGCTCAGCAGTAACGAAAACATCTCTCTGTATTATCAAGGCTGTTTTCAGCACAAATCCAAAACATAGTCCCACACTAGCTACTATGAAGAAAATTAACTCTATCTCAGCCAAAACCAGCCAGACTTCTAGAGGCCTAAGGCTGTACTGCCTACACTTTCAACCCCCAGCACCTGGCAGCGTGGGATTTACACAGCATTCTTGGCTAAAGCTAAGAGATTGTTTGAAGTTTATTTTAGAATTGCTAAGTACCTTCAACCAAGGTGGCTACTGAGGGCTTTCCCCATCAAAAGAAAATGTTATTGACAGTGGTAGCTTGTGTCAGACATATAAAGGAAAACATCTAGATCTTGAAATTTAATTTCTTATAAGGATATTGTGGTTTAACCCCACGTGGGTTTAACGTGGGATGGGGGAGAGAATCAGGAAAAAAGTAAAACTTGCGGGTTGAGATAAGAACAGTTTAATAGAAAAGAAAGGAAGAAAATAATAATTATAATATTAACAATAATAAAATGACAATAATAAAAGAATTGGAATATACAAAACAAGTGATGCACAATGCAATTGCTCACCACTTGCTGACCAATGCCCAGTTAGTTCCTGAGCAGTGATCCGCACGTCCCCAGGGCCAACTCCCCCCAGTTTGGGTCAGCTGCCCTGGCTGTGTCCCCTCCCCCAACTTCTCTTTTCCCCTCCAGCCTTCTGGCTGGCTGGGCATCAGAAGCTGAAACATCCTTGACTTTAGACTAAACATTACTTAGCAACAACTGAAAACATCAGTGTTATCAACATTCTTCTCATACTGAATCCGAAATATAACACTACACCAGCTACTAGAAAGAAAGTTAACTCTATCCCAGCCAAAACCAGGACAAAGGACAAACATATTTAAGGCTTCAGAAAGAGCCAGAATGCTGACTGAAAAGACTTGGTTCACTATTTCCCCATGAACATGGAGTCTATTCCCCACAAGAAAAAAAAAGCCACTGTGTCCTAGGAGTCTCGGGCAGAAGTTACAAAACAGTTGTTTCACTTGCCTGAAAGCATACTCAAAAGGTACATTTTTATTGACACTCCTGATGACTCCTACATATGCCTACAAAAAGATTTCAACACTTTGTAATGTCACTGGGGTTTTTTGCATAAAAAGGGAGGGCAGCAGAGCTGTCCATGTTTTAATTACTTCAAACCGGTTTTGACATAGACAGTACACTACCAATACAAGATATGGAACTCAGTAACATTATCCTACAGGATTTTGTGAAGAAAGGCTGAGAGAGTTGGGGTTGTTCAGCCCTGGAGAAGAGAAGGCTCCGGGGAGACCTTATTGTGGCTTTTCATTACTTAAAGGGGGCTTATAAGGAAAATGGGGACAGACATTTTAGTAGGGCCTGTAGCAATAGGACAAGGGGTAATCATTTTAAACTAAAAGGGAGTAGATTTAGACTAGATATAAGGAAGAGATCTTTTATGATGAAGGTGGTAAAACACTGGAACAGGTTGCCCAGAGAAGTGGTAGATGCTGCATCCCTGGAAACATTCAAGGTCAGGTTGGACAGGGCTCTGAGCAATCTGATCTAGTTGAAGATGTCCCTGCTTATTGCAGGGAGGGTTGGACTAGATGACCGTTAAAGGTCCCTTCCAACCCAAAACATTCTGCGATTCTATGATTGTCATGTTGAAGAATTTTTTTTTTTTTTTCCAAACAG
>VYZV01045371.1:224421-235657 GCA_013401275.1 Pandion haliaetus
GACCTGGCGGGTCTCCCTTCCCGTGCAGCTGCTGGGGCCTGTCACCCTGTCCATCCCCGAGGGCCGGGGGGGGCCCAGCGCCGGGGGGTGGGAGGGCAGTAGCTCCGCCGAAACCTGGGTGGGTGATTTGCAGCTCTGCAAACCTGGGTCTTGGCCCAGGAAACCTTGTGGTGGCTCCCGAGCGCGGTTCAAGAACAGAAGGAAGCCTCGGGAGGCTTGGCCCTGTCAGGAGGAGGTGGGGGTATTCGGCCTCCCTTCAGACGGGGTCCTAGCAGCTGCTCTTTGTATGCTAGGGAAGCAGAGCTGAAAGGAACTCAAAATATCAGAGAAAAGTTTCTTTACAATCACTTTTGTGCTATTTTCCAACCACCTGGTTCGTGGGACCCAGGCAGCTGGTTCCTGCAGAAAAAGGAATACACCTGAGCAAATGGAGGGGAGGATCAAGGGAAATCCTGGCCCTGTTAGGTCCAGAAAGAGTTTTGCCTTGGTCTTCACTAGGCCACTGTTTCACCTTCAGCATTTTGAGTGGCATTTCATAGGAAGGGATTTCTCTTGGCTGTTGGACAGACCAACCCATTTCACTGTCAGGCCCCTGATGAACCACACACATCTTCCTCTTTCCCTTTGCTCAGTTTCACCTGGTCCTAAGTTATCCGAAATGTTTTCACAGATTTTTAGCTGTGGAACAGTAAGTTGATCTATGTATGTCTTAAATCACCCTGCTTGTCTATGACAAATGCAATTGCTTACATGGAAGTACAGTCTTAAGAAATAAATCACTCAGTCTCTTGATTTTGTGATACTACTTAATGCTGCCTCAAGCTGTTTAATTCCTATTTTCTACTTTCCTTTCTTTGTCATGCATCTTTCTTGCAGTTAGGTCCCTGCAGTTTGAAAAGCATCGCTTCCGGCTTTGGTGACCGTTGCTGTGCTCCTCTTCCTCAGCACTGCAGCCTTTCCAGCTGCTCTTCTGTCAAAATTCATGCTCTTTAATCTTCATTAAAAGTATTACCCCTTCTGTGCTGGTGATGTGACAGACAACCTTTGCCGCAAGAGGAGTTGTCTGGCTATACAAAAGGCATATTCCAATGATTTAAGAAATTAAAAATACTGCTCCCTGACGCAAATACTTGGAGGACTTTTCCTCTGAAGAGCCGATCAACATTTTGGTGGGTGTTGTGCACATTGGAAAAGCAGCGTGTATGTATTCACAGTGAAATGGGTTATGGGTGAAATGCATTGCTGTTGATTGCAGCTAATGCGCCCAAGTTACTTCCCCCCCTTCCCCAAATCACAAGGCCTCATTACACCAGGTGTTTCTGGCCTGGAGAAGGTTACAGCACAATTACACCTGGGGGGTGTGGGATGCCCAGTCCCTCTGCAGTTGAGGTTTTTGCCTGGGGGTTCTTGTCTACTGTGGGGAGTATGAGCACCCTCTCTGCTGTGGGGGCAGTGGGTGCAGTAGTATTTGGTGTGGGTGAGTATATTGGGTTTGCATGGCAAGGTTTTGGTAGCAGGGGGGGTTACAGGGGTGGCTTCTGTGAGAAGCTGCTAGAAGCTTCCCCTATGTCCAACAGAGCCAGTGCCAGCCGGCTCCAAGACAGATCTGCCACTGGCCAAGGCCAAGCCCATCAATGACAGTTCTAGCACCTCTGGGATAACAGATTTAAGAAGGGGAAAAAAAACCCTGCACAACAGTAATTGCAGCCAGAGGGAGGAGTGAGAACATGTGAGAGAAACAACCCTGCAGACACCAAGGTCAGTGAAGAAGGAGGGGGAGGAGGTGCTCCAGGCACCAGAGCAGAGATTCCCCTGCAGCCCGAGGTGAAGGCCATGCTGAGGCAGGCTGTCCCCCTGCAGCCCAGGGAGGTCCACGGGGGAGCAGATATCCACCTGCAGCCCAGGGAAGACCCCACGCCGGAGCAGAGCAGCCCCAGGCGGCTGTGCTGGAGATTGGGGGGGTGGGAGGATGCTGTTCCAGGCCCTCCTTGCTGGCAGTTACTTGTCTGTTGCCTGTGCTGTGGAAATGTATGTGTTGGTGGATTCTGTCACTGTCGGTCGTCTTTTCTTCCAGTCTTCATTTGGCCTGCCAGCATATTTCTCCGTGGACATGTTCTCCTGTGTGTTGATCAGTTAGTTGTAGGGGCAAAGCTGCCTCTTGCTTTCCCCAGAGGCAGGAGGTTTCCCCTTGCTGCTGGTGTGCAGTGACTGTGCACAGGAGTAGTGCACAGTGCCTGGTGCCTTCTCTGAGAAAGCATTTGCTTTCAAATTGCCTGGTAGTGCTGTTTTTTTTCTCCACGAAGGGCTCCTCTTGCTTTCTTCTGTTATGCAAGTAGCTCATAAGTGAGAAGAACATAATTTTCCAACACCTTTTTTAAGGAAGGAGTGGTGATGGGTCTGATGAAGGGGTGACAGTGAGTGTGCACAAATGCAGGAAAGGGGGGCAGGGGGGGTTGTATGTGCACTGTCTGTGTGTGCTGGCTGTGAGTGTCTGGTGGCACATCCCAGTAAGGCACAGGGAGGTTTAGCTGTTCCAGGGCTGGGTCTAGATGTCCCAGGTTTTCCCATTTCATGAGTGGGGCGAAAGACATCTGCCTGTGGCAACTGCTTTGTGACTGAAGGCAGGTCCTTACTTTCAGAGGTGTATGTAAGCAAAATGTGAGCACCTCCTTTTACACACATAAATCATTCCCTCAGTGCCTAATTGAGGCCTCAGGGGTCGGATATGCAGTGGTGCTTAAGAGATAACTACACTCAGTGGGAGCTATTGTAAACATTAAATGGTGTGGAGTAACAGTGACCCAGAAAAGTCACATTACAGATATCTCAAGTTAGGAAAAATTTTGGAGAAGTGGGGAAGAGTGGTGGTGTTGTTTCACCCTTAGTTTTGCCCTTATAATGTCTTGTTCTTAGCTCTCAGTAGAACACAGCTTGTGAATATTTTCCTTTCAGAAATGTGAACGAGATGAAATGGATCCACTCTGTTTATTTAACAGGATTTGATTCACAGCAGAACAAATCAACTCGAAAGCATTGCTCAGAGGACTGGCATAGTTCTGGTGAATATTAATGTGTTACAGGGATTATGCAAGGAAAGAATATACTGGAATCCTCAAATACTCACTTGAACTTCCTTATTTTTTAGGTGCTTATTGATACAGGGAAGTGCTTATTATGATGTTATATGTATATAATATTAATAATTATTAGAATAATAATAAATTATTATATTAGCATTTTGATATATTAAGATATTGTTTGTCATTATATTGTATTATAATCCCAATTATAGGTATTGGGATTTGTATTTTCTCTGAAAGGTACATTTAACTTTTTTTTTTTTTCCAAGTGAGGGCTTTTCTTAACAAGTTCATTTTGTTCATCATTGAGTTTGCATTTTTTTCTTTCATTGCCTTAAAATTCCACAGAAAAGTTGATTTTGCCTAATTATAATATCTACAAGATGCAAGCCCTGATCTACAAGCAAAAGGAGGCCTGCTGAACCTACTTCTGCAGGCTCTCATAAATCCACCCAAAGAGTACCTTGGAGAATTATCAGATGAAGAAGAGAAATGTGCACAAACATTTTTAAGCAGGTGATGGAACTTTATTTGCCACATTAGTGCAAAATGTCGCACATTGGTGATGTGTGCCCTCCTGTAGTGCATGGACAGTGAAGTCAGCTTAGTGTGGTGTGGAGTTGGGGTGTGCTACAAGCACTTTGGCAGACGTGTTGGGGGGACTGATGTGAGATGGTGGTGTTCGTAAGGCCACTACTTTGTGTGTACCTCACGATGTTCTCCCTGCCATTTCAAAAGGCTGCCTCCACAGTGCTGGAAGTGATGGGAGCATTCTGCTTTTTCACTGGGGCTATGCCTTTGTAGCCTCTATTTCTGCATTCAGTGATAAGGATCACCATTTAAGGCCCATGCAGAACCTGTTATCTTAAGCCTTCAGATGTGAGCCAATTATCCACTAACCTGAATCACACTGTTGCCCTGTATTCTGAGATCTTGCTGCCAAAACGGAGAGTTTCAACTGTGGCTTTGCCATATTTCTTTGCTCTGGTTCCACCCGAGAAGCAGGAAGCCCCCTCTGCGTAGGCGGTACCATGCAGCAGTTCCTGGGTGGTGTGTGATAAGCAGGGCTGTGTTTGTAAGTATTGAAACAAGCCTGAGTTTCAAAAGAACAAGCAAGCACAGAAGTAATTACAAGTGCCTGACATGGTATTCAGTGCCTACAGCATAGGTGTGTTCCCTGAGCTAGTTGTTTATACTCCTTACAGGCAATGGAGAGGTGTGCACCTCTCAGAGATGCTGCCCTGAGAAGGGATGGCTGACATCCACGAGGTGTCTTTCTCTCATAAGGATGAACACAGTTATTGCAGTCGGGACTTTTGCAGCCTTCTCTTAGCATGGTCACTCCTGAAGATGAAAATGTGACCTATTGCAACAAGATTTTGAGAACAGGTTATCAGTTCAGGCCAGTAACTCTTCTGCTCTATGACCAGTGAAAGAAGCAGCTAAAGATGGCCCTGCACTGGAGTGTTTCTGACAGTGATGGGATATCCAGGAACTTGGCCGAGACCCTGTGGAGAGATTCTGGCAGCCATGTGGGCTCGCTGCCACCCCACCACTGGGAAGCACTGCAGAGAAAACATGTTGTCTTTATTGCTATCAGTATTGCATATCACCATACATGTCTGGTATTTACATTTAGCACGTGTCTTGGTCGTATCATGTTGGGTGGGTTTCAGCTCATATTCTTCTGCCTGTTGCCTCCTCCAAATGCCCTCCGCATGCCCCAAATGCCAACAGTGTGGGTGAGGACATCCCTGACACCCTCCCCATCCACCCTGACCTATCCCTTGATGGCAGTAGAGGGCTTTGCAGGAGAATGGCTGTAATCAGCAAGGACAGGCTGGACACTCACTCCCTGTCCTTTCTGGTTTGAGCTGAATCAGCTGGCTGTCACCCCAGCGCTCTGCCACCCGCTCTGCCTGAGCCCAGAGCCAGCTCTGATCTGCCCCTAAGAGCTTGATATAGTACCTGGGGTGAGCCAAACCCTCCAAGCCTTGTGAAATCAAATGCCCTTTTGTTTTGCCTAAAACCCTATCGCTTGCCCTTATTGCAGTTTATGAAAGTTTTTAGTCTTCTTATTTGTCTTTTTTTTTTTTTGACTGTGCAGTGCAATTTGAGAACTTCACAGAAAACTGCAAAACATTTATGCCAATACACCCTCCGAGACAGGAAGCCTTTGGCACCACCTAGCCATGCATCAGAACGAACATTTACACAGTGCTAGCAGACATACGGGAGCTGCAGCTACTCCACCCCCTCTGCTCTCCTCTGTGCTGTGCAGGGCACACCAAAGCAACACCTGCAGAAAGCAGTAATTCACACAGATCCAGCTGGTTTGTGTGGTGCTTACACCGCTATATACTGCAAACCATGAGAAGCACCCCGAAATGCTGTGCAGAGAATGTGTCTGAATGCTACCCTTCAGTCGAAGTGCAGAAAGCCTCCTGTTGACAAGATGGAGCATCTCCAGGCTGCCAGGGCACACTGCTGACTCCTTTTGAGCCTGCTGTCAGCTCAATAGGAGCCAGCAGTGTGCCCTGGCAGCCAAGAGGGCAAACCTTATCCTGGGGTGCATCAAAGACAGTAGAACCAGCTGGTCAAAAGAAGTGATTATCCTGCTGTATTCAGCATTGGTGCGGCCTCACCTTGAGCACTGTGTGCAGTTCTGGGACCCATAATTTAAGAATGATGTTAAGGTCCTTCAGTGCATCCAGAGGAGGGCAACCAAGCTGGTGGAGTACTGGACGGCATGTCCTGTGAGGAGTAGCTAAGGACTCTGGTTTTGTCTAGTTTGGGGAGAAGGAGGCTGAGGGTCAACCTCATTGCTCTCTACAGCTTCCCAAGGAGGGGACATGGAAAGGGAGGTGCTGATCTCTTTGGGATCCAGTGACGGGACATGTGGGAATGGTTCAAAGCTGCACCAGGGGAGGTTTAGAGTGGACGTTAGGAAACATTGCTTTACCGAGAGGGTGGTCAAACACTGGAACAGGCTTCCTAGAGAGGTGGTCGATGCTCCAAGCCTCTCGGTGTTTGAGGCATTTGGACAATGCCCTTAATAACATGCTTTAGCTTTTGGACAGCCCTGAACTGGTCAGGCCATTGGACTAGATTATCATTGTAGGTCCCTTCCAACTGAAGTAGTCTATTCTATTCTATCATCTCACATGCTACTGAAGTGCCCTGGACATCTCTGCCACTAAGTACCTGTGGAAACCATCGTTGGCTGTTTTTAATGCAGAATGTTACAGGCAGCTAAAAGTCAAGACATAAGAGTGACTGCCATCTGCCCTTCTCCAGAGTCACCCTCAGTTCTTACTGTGGCTGCTGAAACAGTGATGATATAGTTCTTACTGTGATCCAAACATCTACTAAAAGGCTTCTTCAGTGGTAGCAGTTCTCGATTAGTAATGGGGGCATCTACTACCTGAGGTACAATACTGCTTGCTCTTCTGTAGGGAAGACTGTAAAAATCCCAATTTTTTAATTTCTCCTGACCCATTCCCATCAACATGTGGATCAAAGCCACTGCAGTGGTCAGCCAGGCCTTGGAACATGCTGGAAAGTTCTTCTACGTTTGGTATTCAGGATGCGCTGACCACTGGATTTCATCTGGTGTTTCATTGCAATAAACTTAACAGGGATGATGCAGAGTCATCGGCAAGTGTCAAGCAGACTGTACAGAATTCAATTTGGGAAGAAAATCTCCTTTTACAAGTGGGGTCATCCCCACTTTCACATAGCAGGAAGTTCCCCTTGGGTCTTCTGTATGGGTCCTTTAAGTTTCCATGTGCAGAATTAATACAGGGTTTGTGTAGTGTTCAAATCCTTTACTGAGCCTACGCTTTTGCTCTGAACTTGATCAGGTTTTCACCAAAACGCAAAGTGAACACATCTTTTACCCTGAGTAACAAAGAGGTTGGGGCAGATCTTACAAAAGATGCAAAATAATGTAGGAATAAGAGCTTTTTGAGGAAGGTGCATAGCGTACTGCAAGTTCTGTGCTAGCTCTTGTCCTCCCCTCTTGCCCAGCAGATGGCTGCCTGTGTCTTCTCCAGAAACGTCCGCTAGATGGTGGAATTGAACAGTAAATGAAGAGTTTCTGCAGTAACAAAGGGACGCAGCCAGGCAGTGGTGACACACGTGGGGACCTCAGAGCTGCTCTGGGACCAAGTACTGGCGAACCACATGCGCCCTGTGGGTTAGATGGCATTTGGCAGCACTCTTCTGGGTCAGTCTCAGACTAGCTGTAATTTGTCCCACCGGGACTGAGGAATTGTGATCCTTCCTGGGAGGTCTTGCTTCTTTCAGGCAGTTTTTTTCACCTTCAGGCCTCTTCCTATCTACTTCTTTTTCTCCACGAAGATGAAGCATCTCTTTCCTAGGAAGCAAGGAGTGAACACACTGAGGTGCTGCGGAGCTCATCCATGCTAGGAAGGAAACATTTTGGTCAGAGGACTGTGACCTGATAAGAAGATGGCAGTGAGCAGAGCTGACTGAGAACAGGGCAGCACATTACCAGAACGGGGGGCGGCGGGAAGTTTTGCAAATGCAGAAGGCAGCATGTGCTGGGGATTAAAGCTCTCGGCTCTGTATGATGAAGTCTGTGCTGCCTTTGGACAGAGTGCTGGACTGAGGCCAGCTCTCTGTCCTCACTCCTGGGAGGTCATGTCACAGTCCTGTGCCTCAGTTTCTCCTGTGTAAGGTGGAGCTAAGGAGTCTGACCCTCTTGGGACAGTCTTTTGATATCTACAATGAAAAGGGCATTAGAGCTCTGTGTTTTCATTACTTACTCTGCTGGTGGCTTTTGAGCCTGTCCCCTCCCTACCCGGAGTCACAAAGAGATGAGGCTTTAGCTCCACTCATGACACTGGCCAGCCAGGGAACCCGAACCTGTGCTGTCTTGTTTCCATCATTTCCATTAGGGTTGCATGTCCTACATAAAGCAAACTGAGATCTGCCAAAGCCAGCTGCTGTTCAAGCAGTGACAGATGCTGACTGAGCTGCTGGTCACCGTTTGGCCAGTCTGGTGAGGGTGCCATCTGCAGGCTCTCGTATTTGCAACAAGACGCGTGCAGATTTCATCCATGGAGAAGTTGCAGATGCAGAGTAAGACATTTTCCTTTGAAAAAAATGAAGTTTCTGTCTCTGAGGGGTGCTGTGCTGGTGTGAGCTTTGCTGGACACCTTCTTTCTGAGGAGTGAAACCAGGCAGACCATCTGAAGCCTAAGGGGTGTACTCAGTTCCTCCAGCATTCTGGGTTTCCAGCTCGTGCGTTCTAGAGAGTCAAGGCCAGCTGCCACACAGTCCGTTACGGAGGCGTGCAAGGACAAGAGGCAAGATTATCAAGAGCTTCTTCTCTACCTGCATGACTGAGCCAAATTTAATTACGTCTGCTCCCAGGAGAGCTGGCTGGTCCTTGTACATGAACCATGTGATTTCAGTTTCCTAACAATCTGCAGTGCTGCAACAGGTCTGCTAGTCCTCTAGCCCAGTAAGCCTCTGCTAGTGACCAGGGAAATCTGGTGCAAGGACTTTGTAGTGAGTCATTCAAGAAAAAGAATGGTATAGGGAAAAGAGACTTGCTCCCCCCCAGGCAACGTGCTGGTTGGATTTTGCCCTGAATCATCTGCCTTTCATGTTTTTAGCCTGTCATATTTCCATACAGTCATTTACATCTGCCTCTTTAATGTTGTGAGCTTGGCCATTGCGGGGATTTCTCTGGTGCCTCTCAGGCCAGCATCCAAATCCTCATGCACTGACTGTTGTTTTTGTACTTTCAAGACTTAAATTTTATCTGCTGTCAGGTAACACCTTCTGTTCTTATTGACAAAGGAGACTAATTGTTGCCTTTCTTCTTAGTAGCAACAGGTAGCCATTGTAAAATTATCTTACAGAGCTGCTCATCAGACATGGTCATGGTAATGAAAAAAGTTTTGAAGAAGAGGCTTGGTACAGAGAGCTGAAAGGGCTAGATGAAAGACCTGCAGGAACATTTGTGGAGGTGACTTCACCCTGGGATGCCAGGGTGTGCTAGCAGGTTCCACAAGCAAACATGAGCCATCCCTGCTACTTGTGCATTTGTCAGTCATGTATGTCTTGCCATTGTGATGAAGTACAGGAAAGCTCATCTGGCCAGGTGTTCGATAAATGGGCAGAATTTACTGTGTTGGGACCTTCTGCATGGGTATGAAAAGGTCATTGCCAGCCGCAGAATAGGGGGGCTCAGTGCTGAACAAGATAATGCAATCACTCAGTGAAGAGTCAGATTTAAAAAACCTGAAGCATGACCTCTGCAGAGGAGGGCAGGAACATTCAGCAAAGCAGCGAGGTGCCAAGAGGAAAAATAGGTTTGGGTCTTATTATTTGCGATGTACAATACATAAACAGAGTGGGACCAAGGTTGATTTTAACGTCTGCTGTTTGTGCTAGCTAGGTGTGCCAAGGCCCAGGGAAAGATGTGAGGCACTGCACAGGCAGACACTGAGTAACCTCTCTCCCAAACAATTCATATCCTCAACAGAAAAGTCAGAGAAAAGAATACATATGATTATCTGTAACATTTTTCCTTGCATTAAAATATACACCAGGCTCATTGTTCCCCCAGCAGCCTTTTGGCTACCATCATGTCTAAACCTTGATCCAAGAGGGACATTTTCAGGTATATGCTTGTAGAAATCACATTTGTCCATGTGTGTGTTTGTACACAGTATATTGAGTAGTGTATGACAACGTCAAGGCCAGAGGCTGAGCCCTGTCCTCACATCATCTGGTCAGGACCAGAATGCCACACACACACTGCTAATTTAACATGACTGCTATTAAATTAGGTGGGACCGGTCCATATAAGACTTGTGTGTCACACACAAGGAAACCACTGTGAGGAAACACCAGAATTCCCAAGGAGGTTTGGGGATGTGAAGTTAAACTTGTCCCTAATTCAGGATACTTTTGTGGATATGGCAAAGACTGGAATTTTATTTAAACACTGGTTCTCCACCACATCACTGTTTAAGTGTCCCAACAGCTCACTGACCACAGAAAACAACCCATCTGGAGCTAATTTAAAGTTCTGTTAACATGCTTCATTATTTCTGTACATGTCTTTAAACCTTTACTGACAATATTTGCATTGTAATGATAGAACTCTGCTTTCACCTCAACATTTGCATGGTAGCAAAGGTGATTTCTGGATAACTGGATAACATTAAGCCTTCCCATTCCTCTGGGAATGGTCTCACCTCAGTGCAAGATTCAGCTCTATCCAAGACATAAGGGATACACTTTTTCCCAACAGCGCAGAGGAAGGTTTAGAGCTGCAAACAGGTGCAGAGGTGCAAGAAATACCTTTTAGGGACTAGCATCAGCCAGGCAGCTCTGGGAGAAAGTTGCATTCTCCCGCAGGTTTGTAGGTGCGTCTTTGAAGATGGTGATCTAGGGATGAAGGCACTCGGTGTTTTGCTGAAGGTCACATAAGATTTCTGGCAGAGTTAAGGAGTGAGATCAGATCTCCATGTTTCATTTCACAACATAAATCTGACAATATCGCTCTCTCGTGCAGAGAACAGATGACACAGACTCTCACCCAGGTGTCACTCGCTCAGGTTCTTTTCCCTGTAAAAAAGGTAGCATCCTCCTTCCATTTTAGGAGCAGAGCATATGTGATCACCAGCAGGAGAGAGTACTACTAGCACAGAAATGTGCATGAGCTGTGGGGACCCAACCTTGGCTGGAGGACAGCAAAGCACAGTGAAGCACATGCAGAAGGATCTCCAAAGACAAAGTGCAAAGCAAACAGAGGAACTGGTGTGAGAAGACAC
This sequence comes from Pandion haliaetus, assembly GCA_013401275.1. Lineage (NCBI taxonomy): Eukaryota > Metazoa > Chordata > Aves > Accipitriformes > Pandionidae > Pandion > Pandion haliaetus. Next base: position 235,319 of record VYZV01045371.1, read on the forward strand.
CAGCATGAGCTGAGGGTGTGAGAAGTCAAATGAGCAAATGTTATGTGTTTGTGTGGCGCGGTTTTCTTTGGTAGTGGGGGAGGGGTCTGCAGAGGTGGCTCCTGTGAGAAGCTGCTGGAAGCTCCCCTGGCACCAAAGAGTCGGACCCGCCTCTGGCCCAGGCCGACCCCATCAGTGATGGTGGTAGCGCCTCTGGGAGAACAGATTTAAGAAGAGGAACCGGTAGTGTGGGGGTTGGGGAATGTGAGAGGAACACCTCTGCCGATACCGAGGTCAGTGAAGAAGGAGGAGGAGGAGGGGCACCTGAGGAGGCTGATGGCCCTGCAGCCCGTGGTGAGA
>VYZV01045372.1:9764-43915 GCA_013401275.1 Pandion haliaetus
CCAGAGAGCAGCTCTTTTTATACTTCGATGCCGGTAACATTACAGAGTTTGGTGTAAATCTATTGTTCTATAAATCTAATGTACTCAAGGACTGCTTCACTTGGATGCTTTCATCTCAGATATTCAGCAGGCTCTTCAAGGTCTTCTATCTAGGAAAACTGACGAAATGAAACTTGGCATAAATGAAAGATTGGTAAAATACTCATTGAGCATTTAAGTTCATTTCATTTAGAGAGATGTAGCTGCAAACTCTTCAGTGCGTAGCAAGTGGTATATAAAGATTCACTAGCAAAAGAAACCAACCAACCCCAAACTAAAAGATGTTTATTTTTGCTTGACTCTCACTTTTGCTCTTTTGGCACTTTCCATGGATACACAACGTTCCAGGCTCCACACTTCACAGGTCTGACTGCATCAGTCAAGACACTAAATCATTAAAGGATTTAGGAAAAGCATCCCTTGCCATATCTTTCCTCATTTAAATAGGTTATCTGTCCTATGGGCGTTAGTACTTTGTTTCCATTGCAAAAGGAATACAGAATGATTCTATAACCACTCTAACTTCTCATTGTGGTGAAACACAGAAGATACAGACCTGAAGATAGTAATTAAAAAACAATCGCCCAAATCCCTCCTCCACCAAAAACCAGACCGGCAGCATTCATGCTGAAATCGACTCTCTCGTCTCCAGCGCTTGCATTCCTGTTCTGTAATGAGACCTGTGCTCAAGTAAGCAATCTCTCCATTGAATAACAAAGCTGAAGGGAGTTCAGAAAAAACTGAATTTGGAAACTTCATTTTCAATTTGTTTACATGCATTATACTTTTCACATTTTTGTAAAATAATTTCATGCCTTGGCAGTAGTAGCAATCCATTCCTATAAGAAGTTTAACAATGTAATAACTGTTATGGTCCGTTGTTTTTGCTTACTATTTAGAATGATTAAAAGAATATAACTTAGAATGTAAAGAAACTCTTTCTCTGTCAAAGTATTTTCTGTTCAGTGTGCTAAGGAATGCTTGCCTTGTCGTGTCAGTAGGAGTTGTTTCTGTAGCAGCTAAACAAATACAGAATTTCCTTATTCTCAAAGCATATGAAGTCAGTCTCCCGCTCACATTCTTTGCATAGATCTGCAGATGCTGTCTCTCTGACATAACGAAGTAGCAGACAACTGCCCTCTGGAATAAAGCTGTACGAGACTACGCAAAACAATACTCACAAACCACTTCTTGATATGTGATGTGCCAGTCTGCTAGAACCCCAGTTGTGATACTCTTGATCGGTCTGCTGTGAGCATAGAATTTTTTTTTGCAGGGAACTGTGGTTTTATTATTTGAGCACAGATTTATCAACTGGCTGTTTACAATCTCCCAAGTCCTATTTACAGTTCAACCAGACTTTCATTTTTCATACAGGTGAAAACCAAGAATTGAATATCATCAAATACACAGTTTTTTAATCAGGTTTTGAAGTCTGAACTTAAAATTCTTTTGGAAACAAGGCCAGGTATTAAAAATTAATCTTAATTAAACTGCTAGGTTTAAATACATTCCTAGAAGCAAATTTTCTTTGTTACAGTATACTGAGAGACTAAGACTGAAGTTTTCTTTCTTTGACAACTACTTCAGAAAATAAGATGAATTCTACATTTCTATGAAGAGTAGTGAGCTTCTAAGTAGTGCTGCATGTAAGGTAAGGAGTACTTGATCACATTGTGCTTTTCATTTTTTTCCCCACTTTTTTACTATGTGTAACAATTTGCTGTTGTGAATTATTTTAGGGTTCTTTCACTAAGGTTGCTATATAAAATAAAAGTGATTTAATCCCTTAAGATTAAAAGTACCAGATCAATCCAAACAGGTAAATTATTAAGAGTGAAATCCTGATCGTTGAAGACACCAGAGTTTTCCCTGGCCTGGGCCAGGATTTTATTACTAGTTAGTTGCCTTGTTTTCTGAGCTGAGGATGTTTACATTTCCGCAGTTTCTTCTACACTGAGAATTTCATTTTAGTGAGAACTTAGTGTAACAGTGACACCAGCAGATGGGTGCTCAAGAAAGCACAGGAAAACGTTCAAGAGTTGGAAGCACTTCATTAACTACCATGTTTCTTCATATAATTGCCAGATGATACAGAAAACCCGTCATGGAGTCAATCCCAGTACAGGTTATATATAAAAGAAGCCAAAGGGAGACATGCCATTGTGATTCTTTTTTCCCATTACTGGAAACTTTGCCATGCTCTCCTCCCTTTGGGATATCGGAGAGATTGCATCCCAATCTGTGGAACTGGCCTTTGGAAATCTGCTTCACCATTTGCATAGGTAATCTGGAGATGTTTCTTTTCAATGAGCTGAGTTTTCCTAAAAATGTGGCTATTCTGTTGGTTATCTATCTCTGCCTGTCTCTCTAGTAAGTACATTATACACCTCAAGGGTATCTGGGGTTTGTTCTGCATTTTACCCATTTTTCAGGTGGGGAAATTGAATCTAATGAACTAAATAGCTAACCATTACCAGGATCTGCCTCAGGCTGTATAGGATTCAAAGAACTGAAATTGAGTCCTATAATTAGACCAGACCCTGTGTCCAAGTGAAATGATAAACAACTTACATAAGTACTGTAAAACCGTTCCCCTGAAACACCATAATGGAACATATGCTTAAGACAGGCGGTTAGCTCAGTCCCTCCCAAGTATTGCTGCTTTCACTTGCAGGAAGGTTTTAAAAAAAGGAAACTATTTTATAAAAAAACACGTCCTTGAGAAAAAGAGAATGATGGTTTAATACAAATCCTTTCGTTGCTGTTTCCATCAGCTGCTTTAGTTTGTGAAGAAACAGAGCGCTCGTTGCAATAATCTTTTACATGCACTGAGGCAAAGAACTATAAAATACATCCTGATTTTACTAATTAGCAAAGTAGTTATTATTAGGGAAAGTTAATTGTCTTGTAGTGTACATTACCAGTAATACTTCTTGCTGCTTTAAAATTAGGGTTTTTTGGTAGATGCAGTTTAGAAAGCAATAGCAACAGAGCTGTCTGTAAGTAATTAATAGGAAAAAACATCCCTTGCCTTGCTTCCAAAGGCCAGGAGTTCTATATGCACACACCTACTGGCATATGCTAGACAAAAGCAGTGAAAGATGTAGTGTTATTACATTAAAAAACCAAACAGAGAAACATCTCTGTCTACTCTCAGTAAAAGAGAATTTTAAAATAATACTGGTAGATGTCATTTTATACATAGTGTAAGGCCCTAGAAGTAGCCTTCCAACATTAGTTCAAACAAACTGAACTACAAGTTCCCAATGACATGGAGAAATACCAGCAAGCGAAACAAACTGGCTGAACAAGGAGCAGTAGCTGTGCCTGTGGCACACGCAGGCATCAGCTTTGTCAGAACAGCAGCTATGGACCGAAAGCAAGGCAAGAGAAATTATTTTCACTGAAGGTCGCACAGCAGTAACAGCAGGACAGCAGTACTGAAGCCAGCGGAACAAACTGTCTACCTATAATAAATCAAGTGGGCTGTTACAGTAGCCGGTATTTCAATCTGATTGCCAGCTTGCTGCTTAGCCCTTTGTTCCCATTCTGCAGTCCTGCAGGAACTGCAGCTAAGAAGCCATTCTGCCCATCTTGACTTCTCTTTTAGGAGGAAAAAGCAAACCCAAACAGAAATCCTAAAAAGAACTGAAATGCACTGCTCCCCATCTCCTCCCCTGCCACAGGAGCAGCTCTTAAAAGAGTTCAGCAAAATGCCGGCTCTTGCTGTGTGGCTCCCCTCTAGCAGTAACTGAAAACCTCCAACGGCAATGAAGGCGTTGAGCAGCTTGCTGGCTGCCACAGTACTCACATGCTGGCTGAGACATGATTTTCCTGGGGTATGGTCATCCAAGGATTGGGACCATGTCAGTCAATGGCCTGGTGGCAGCTACAGATACCCTACCTTGTATTTTTCTACATGCTAGCTTATAGCTTTGGCTCCGTGTGTTTTTACCTGCATTATAGCCTTCACAGGTGAAACACGGTCATAGCAGTATCATGCAGGCAACTTTTAACTGGTGTGGAAAATCACTGGTAACTCAGTAAGTGCAACAGACATTTAAATCCAGCCTTGAAGCATGAAGTTAGAAGTATTAAAGCACCAACATTTGGCACAAAAGTGGATTTATGTCACTGTTTAAGTAAGTCTGGTTCTTGAGATACCAACAGGAAGAGTCAAAGATAAAACAAATGAGACTTTTGCAGGAAAAAATAGAGTGAAACAGCCTCCAGTGCACAGGTAAGGCTGGCTAACCTGGGAGATCTTTTCTGTGCCTTTTATCAAATTCTGAGAACTCTCTCTTCCAGATTTCAGTTTCCTTTTTAAGGCCAAAAAGCTCTGTCTCCCTTGCCAATATGAAATGAAATACAAGAAGGTAATGACTATAAACGGCACAAACTAGAATTGCCTAGCAGAAGTCAGAGAGCACAATGCTTGCATATAGGATGTTAATTTTCTGCCCTGCGATACAATTCTCTTTATTTAAAGCCACTGTTGGGGGAAAAAAGCAAGCTGGCAATGTGCAAGCCTATCATTGTGCAGTACTTGTAAATGAATTATCAGATTATCCACATAAACGAATGTAATTACTGTCAATCTGCATACTGCAAAAGTTACCCCATTATATTGTGCCTAAAGAGGCACAAATTTATTCTAATTAATAGAAGGAATTGTCCATTTCCTGTTCAATCACACCTAGTGAAGACTTACTGAATCCTCACCATTTTTACTTTTGCAGCTTACAAACTGGCAATGCTAGCTGCATTATTTAAAAATTTAAGTATTTTACAGGAGTATGGAAGACTAAATACTCATCAAGGAATTTTTTTCATGAATTAAAAAAACAAACCCACAGTGAATGAAGAATTAGAAGCTAATGAGTCACCCCTCTCCCTCTCTTTTTCTGCACATGACCCTTTACAACCACTGTAACTGAGGCTTTGAGCATTGCTGTGCCACTGACCGGAGTGAAGGTACTGGAGCTCAGGGAAGGGCAGTGAGAAAGGCAGGTGTCCACCTAACTGCAGTAAGAGACTACAAGATTATATGGCCTGAAGTCAAAAAGCCACTAACTGAGAAGAGCAGGTAGGACGATCAGCTGGATACTCCTGGCAGCATGCCAAATGCCCCAGGCAAATTGGCCTATTTAACCTACACTAATGATATGGTAGGGGTATTCAGTAGGAACCATTCCAGGGGCAGCTGTCAGAGGAGTGTTACAGGGAAGACAAGGACGAGGGCACAGGGGGCACAGATGAAAAACAACTGAAGAAGATAATGTAATGTAGAGAACGAATGACTATGAGCTGTGTTTGTGGATTACAATAGACTTTTTCATATGCGTAACGCTCTTTGTTGTCATGGGAGTAAGTCCCGAACTGAACTATGCCGGCAGTCACCAGCAGGTCCTTGGGTACAGTGCTTCTATAGATGAGAATCCGTTTTCCTGTTGACAGAGATACAGGTGCCCTTACACCACAGCATTGTGGACCACTGTTACATAGTAGTATACAAGGTTGATCTGTAATGCCATTTTATTTCTACTTTACTTTCTCCTCCGTAACTTCATCCAGAAGAAGATACTGGTAGGACAGATGTTGTGACGTAGCTCTATTTCAAGACAACGGTTCTTTCTTCTACAGATCTATAAATATGTGATAGAATAAGACTGTATCTTCTGCTCTTTATCCCTCTATTCTTTCCTCTGACGTGGTCTTTGGGCTTCAGTAGAGGATTTTTTTCATGAACCGCTACTCTTCTTATGAGGAGAAAAAATTTTAAAATTCCTTAAGGCTGATTTAAATCCAAGATCCTTGCACACAGTTCTTATTGTCAGAGAAAGGGAAGTGTGGGGTGGATGTAAGTGCCATCTTGTATCTGTACAAGAGTGTTTTTATGTGTGAATTTATGGTCCGTCACCAGCTTTTGCTCCATCGTTCTCACTTTGTACAGCAAAGTTGACTTGCCAGTGTGGAAGTTGATACTAACCATCTGAATGTGGAAATCTATAATTTCGCACAGGAGAGGGGCTTTCCTCCTCAGCTCTTCTGTTTGCATGCACCTGTAACAGCTCGTGAGGGACACAGGGAACTGCGAGGAGCAGATAGCTGAGGGATAACCACAGATCAGGTAGTTCAATACATGTATGTACATGGGTACAGAAGAGAGAAATTGCAGTGAAACAGTGAAAGAAAAAAATGGAGCAACCTGCAAGTACGATTATTTCCTAATGCCCTTTCTAATACACTTTTTCTTGTCGCAGATCTTCACTATCCAGAGGATGGATACAATTTCAGATACTTTGACAGTCATGGGTTTTTTACTTAATACATAATGAAAACTTTAGGATCTGCATGGGCACGTGGTCTTTTTTTCTTAATCATGCCTGATGTCTCTTTTTCTGATTCTCATTCTATATTAGCATAAATAGATAAATGAGAGAAGATCAGGACTGGGGAGAATATAATCCTATTCCAGCTACAGTTCTGACTCCTTGAAAAAAGAACTTTGCTATTGATTTCACGTGAACAGTATCTGAAGATTTAGTAGTGTCGCATAAACAACAAAAAAACCCTTTTGACTAGAAGAGTGAAATTCAGCTGCCTGAGCATATACTTCACAGATAATCAGGGCACAGATGTTCTGTCCACATTATTTCTATAGAGTTTTCTCCTTACTATGCTCCCAGATCTCGTGTGTGTCTGCATGTGAGTGTGTGTGGTGGGGGAGAGAACCTCTGTGCTTTCCTATGGAGAACTTTGTTTTGTCACTTTTTCCAAGGCCACTAACCTACACGATCAATTCTTAAGCCCCTACATGGACTTTCAAAGCTAGAATTTGCTCCAGCTTTTAAAAAAAGCAATTCAGTCATCAGCCATTTTGTATCAGTACTGAATTTCTCTCCCTCTCTGCTTATCACTTTATCCATACAATGTATTTTTAATTCCCATATTCTCTTAAATGGAAGCAAGTCAAACACAAATAGTTCATTTACATATAGATTAGGACAAGGCTTATAGGAAAGCCATCACACTATGGTGTGGTTGCATTTTCACAGAACCACAATTTTAATTGAAAAGGGATAGTTGAGCACAGTCAATGATGAATGCCCTGCCCTTACCGATAACAGACATTTAGACTAGTGAGACTTTTTTTTTTTTAATTTTATAAAAAAATTTTTTAACTGCTGATACCAACCAGGTATGTCTCCACTGACTTTAAAGGCTTTGGTTGAGAGCGCAGATCTCTTGGAGCATTGGCTGGCAGTTTTTCTCTCTTTTACAGGCCTAACTGTATCACCCGTATTTAAAAAAAAATACAATCACTGTTGGAGCATTTTCCAAGATTGCTTTAACAGAGTAACAACCAGAATTTACAGTGTCTTACCTCGACTCCACCAAACACTTCCAAAACTGTCCAGGACTCTAAGCGTGTTCTTAATTTCCACTGACTCCAAGCTAAGCACCTGTTTAAGTGTGTTTATTGAACTGGGACTGAGTTAAGCATTTATTTGAACAAGTAATTGCTTTACTGAACTGGAGTTTCTGGATGCACACAATCTATGTCCTCATCCTCCTTCCTTGAAACAGGATTAAGATCTATAGTCATCCCTCTAGGATTATGAATGAAGTTAAGTTTGGGTTTTCATTTTTAGAATTAAAATTTTTGCACCAGGATTATGTATGGGTGGCACAATAAAATGGTAAAGAAAGCAATGCGAGTATCATTACAGCAGGAGAAAAAAGAGCAAGAACCAAACTAGGCTTCCAAAATTTCCTGCAGCGAGTCCACAAATCAATTGCGCTCAGTAATGGAAACGCGACCAGGAAAATTACAGATTGTATGTATCAGGCTGTATGCAGATTTTTGTAGGTCAAGGATCCATGTGAATCCAAATTTGCCAAAGCAGTGGACAATTCAAATCAGATATACATTGTGACGTGCAAGAAGCTGTATCTTTTAACTAGTTTTGTAAGCGAATCAGGTTTATCTATTTGTGTTGTGCATTTGTTCATTTGTCAATCCTCCAGTAACTTTTTAACTTATTAGTTAGCTAATCTCAGATTTCCAAATTTCACAGAGCCACAAGAATGCCAAAGACAAATAATGAATCTCTACCAGACCACAAAATCAGAGACTGTATAGAGGAAAATAAGAGTCCCAAGTGAGAGGTCCCAGAGAGGAAAGACAGAGACAGCCCAGTTCTTACTGGCTCTAAAGTGGGTGGCCAGCAGCCTGTCGGCACAGACTGTGCAGTCAGTATCTGCACCACTGCTGCTTGTGGCACAGCTGTAGTGGACTTTGGGGAAGGTTTATGGCAGATTCAGAGTTCGCTTTATCTATCTATCTGTCTATCTATCTATCTATCATGATCAGGGGAGCACATTAGAAGCACAGAAGTTGGGGTAAGAAGCACTTAAAAAGATGTGAACAGTTTATGTGCAGGTGAGTGGGAGAATGAAGCACTGAAACAGGGCCTCTAAGCACAGAGGGATACGTGGATTTCTGTTGTGTGGGACCACTGGGGGCAGGTTAAAGACAACATGGGGAAGTTGAGAGCGTGGATAGCAAAGGACAATTACAAAAGGCATGAAACAATGACATTTGGCTTTATTAACCCACAATGCTCATGGAACTGCTTGTAGAAAGAAAGAAGAAACAGATAATGAAGGTAAAGTTGATTCATTTACAACCCAAGTGAAAGGAAGTATTTGCTTCAGAAAGTATACATTCAATTCAAAATTACTTATCTGTAGGTTCCAGAGATTTAAATACAGCCTCTGAATTATCATTTAAATAGCCAACAAAAATATCCTACAAAAATAAGTCTTTCAAACCTCACATCAGCAAGAGGCTTCATTTCCGATTAGTTTGTAAACCATGTAAAATGTACTGATAAGTTTTAGTGATACATATATTCCTGACTACGTGAATGTGAAGTTATCATAAAGAGAAAAGTATTTAAATGGTAAGAATGTGGGGTGGGAAGCTTTTGTTACCTGGTTTTTGTACCGTTTAGCAGATTTTATGTCTTGAAATCATAATCCCATATGCTACAGGTAACAACACTAATAATCAAAGAACATGTGAAGGTGAAGGTATTATATGAATGCCATGATCCGATTAGTGCTGAGGACAAGTGCATAAAAGTTCCACAAAATCATAAACAACATTCCATGGCTAACAATACTTAGCTGTAATGGAGCTAATAACTCTTAAATTAATGCAAAATCAAGAAATCTACTCAAGAATCAAGTCACCTTGCTCTTAATTGTCTTTATTTCTGTAGAGATGTAGAACATCCTTCATCATTTCCTCCTGAACTGAAGTACATCTCTGGGGATTTCTTTTTGTGTACATACACACATACTCCATATATGTTAAATAAATGAGCCACTATCTTAAAATGGGTTACAGTTCTTAAAACCAAATCACCCCAGAATAACAAAGAATAATAATATATTTTGAGAATTTAAAATAAAAAAAAAAAAACCCACAAAAAACGCAAGTGATTGCTATTTCTTTTAAGCCACCAGTCTTAAACTTCACTGTCTCAGATTCTCTATGTTAAATGAGTGTAAAAAACAGTGGGGAATAAAACAAGAGATTCAGGACTACACTGGAACACCTCGCAAGCACAGGAAAGCACAACTCAGATTTAAGGCTTATTTTGATTAACGGAGTAATTTATACCATTTTTCTACTTACAGCAGACATGATGAGCTCTCCACCTAGATTTTGGATTTCTGCTTTAACTTGACTGCAGATTTTGAGCTGATGGGAGTACAGCTTGATCTGTTCTAGGTAAGCCAACAAATCCTGTTTGCATGATTGGTCTGGACACTGAAGATTAAGAAAAGAACAATTAATAATGCATTTCAGCAATTGCCAATTCAAAATTTCGTCTCAGACATCAGGTTAATACTTCACTGAGGAGTATTCAAATTGTACGTGAGTGTAGCCTTGCTTTTCACTACAGCTATACCAGGTTGCACAGTTAATTCCTCTTGTGAAGCTTTTTAGCAAAATAATTAGAAGAGCTCAGAATAATCCTAAACTTCCTCATATTCACTTTTTATTTAACACTGCTGTGTTTGCCTTAGCAGAATTTCTAAACAAATTCTTCAATGTATGGAATAATTACTTTCCCTTCGATTCCTAAGAGGAAGTGATTTCTTTTTAAGAAGATAGCTATATTAACAGTGATATTTATGTGGGCAAATGTAAACATAAATGTGGAGCAATGTTAACTTTTATATGAAATTATGCTTTATGTTATAATATGATCTATGGTTTTTTTGTGTTCCATCCAGAGTTTATTCAAGTTTATCAGAAGATCTTCTGTATCAGTGGGAACAGGAAAATAAGAATGTCTTACAGAAAACTCACCGATTTCAATACTTTTAACAACACAGGGTTTTTTATTAAAAATAGCATCCTTCTACCCTCACTTCTGTGAAGCCCCAAAATACTTGGTGTACTTGGAAGGGAAATAAAAACCGTAATAATAAGCCCATAAAAACCGTTCGTCTAAGCTGCCTTCTCCCTCCCTGGCTGCCCAGTGAGGGAAGGCTGAGCTCTCCCAGTCCTGCTCATGGGGCAGCTGCCCTGAGCAAGGAGACCCCTTGTAGCATCACCCACGAAAAAAACCTGCAGGATTTGGGGTTTTTGGAGCAGCAAAATGGAGGGGTGACCCTGACTGCTCCTCCTGGTGGATCTGGGAAAGGACCAAACACTGCAGTGGGTCTCTGAAACCCACTCCCTGGCAGGAGCCAGGCGTCTGCTGGCTTTGCCAGGAGCGAAGCCCAGGCTGGACTCTGCTCCAGCCTGACGTCTGCAGGCACCATTGATCCGGTGACAGGAGAAGGAGGGGAGAACCTTGCTGCCCTGCCTCACTCTGGAGCTTGCAGGAGGGAAGCTTTGGCCAGCAAATATGCTGGAGGGCTCGGTGGTCTGCTGGCCACCCCACCCCAGGCACTGCTGAGAGGAGGCTGGCACTGTGAAACCCAGTGCAGGGCTTCAGTGAAAAAGACGGGTTTCTGTGTGCCTGTTGCATGTATCTATGTATCTCCCCCATCGGCTGCTTCGTATGGTGAAGGTGGTGGCGTGGGGAGAGCACACCCAGCAGTGAGATGCAGGGACGGCGGGCAGAGCTGCTCGGCAGATGAGGGACATCCCTCTCCTCGCGTAAGGACGCTTCTTGGACGAGAAGAAATGGCCTCAAGTTGCGGCAGGGGAGGTTTAGCATGGATATTAGGAAAAATTTCTCTACTGAAAGGGTTGTCAGGCGTTGAAACAGGCTGCCCAGGGAAGTGGTGGAGTCATCATCCCTGGAGGTATTCAAAAAGCATGCAGACAGGGCACTTCAGGACATGGTTTAGTGGGCATGGTTGATGGTTGGACTCGATGATCTTAAAGGTCTTTTGCAACCTAAATGATTCTATGATTCTATGAAATGCCGCTCTGTGAGTACCACGCTAGACACGTAACGCCTGGTATGCATTTGTTCTAAAGCTGCTTTTCATTGCTCTGACAGAATAAAGGGATCTTGAGGTGAACGGTGAGTCCCTATTGTGCACCCACAGCTGTAAAAAGTGAGCATGATAAGTAAGAAATAGATCCCTACAGTTTTTTAGACGTGTTTTTAGCCTGTGTGCTGTATTTACATTATAAATATGGTCACTTTAAAGAAAAGATACATTCCCACCAACTGCAGTCGCAACAATCATCTCTGACTTTGTATAGTTATTTAAATTTTTGGTTTTACGGACTTGTGGTCAACAGATTTAAATCCAAAACCTGCCAAAAGTCAGAAAAAGCATAGATTCTACTTAACTCATGAAATACTTTACCGAAACTACTAGCTTTGCTGAAGAAGCTTGATACTTGTTTAATATGGGGGTGTGACAATTCTACGCTTCATGACTATGCAGCATGTTTGGTTAAGCCAACAAGTTCATGTTTTAGACTTAGGAAACAATAACAATGATTAAGGAAGATTAATATGAACTATTTTAAATTAATTAATATGAGTTCAATGTCAGTCTTTACCTTGTGTTCTGCTAGATCCATTACTAAAATGTTTTCTGTACTTTGACATAGTTTAGAAGAAAGAAGAGTTTCTTGACATCCTCTCTTTTCTTATGTGTGATGTTTTCAAAGTGTTAGCATATTATGGAAAACTGTACTAAAGTATGTCTTTGTTTCTTGCTTACGCAACACTGCTCTAAGAACGGCACCAATCAGTGTTTACATACTGGTATCGCACTGACTGTTTAGAATACTGGAATACTCATTGTTTAGTCAAATACAACTGTAATTCCTTTAAGAATCAGAACTAATTATACCAAGACAGGGTACATTTCTGGAACAAGACGCTTGCTCCTCCATTTTTGCTTTTCTTAAATACACTGTGATTTACTGTTTTCCCCCATTGGGAAAACTCAAGACATGGGCTGATAGGGTGTCGATGTAGTGTCTCATCCACTTCAAATAGTGACAATATCAATTACAGAAGTTCAGAGACAAGAATAATTTAACTTTATTATACAGTACTCTTTTATATATTGGCAGACCAGTCACATTTACTATCTTCCTTATATACCATTTGAGGAGAAACGTGTAACATTTTAGGAATGCTAAAGATGGTATGCATCAAAGACTGGGAAATTGCCACTCAGGAACAAGACCTTGAAGTTACAATAGTTCTATGAAAACACTGGTTCCATGCTCAGTAGCATTCAAAAAAAGCAAATGCTAGGCATTATTAGGAAAAGACTTCTGAAATGTAATTATGCAACTGTACAACTCTCTGGTGTACCCACAACTGTACTACCCAGTGTAGATAGATATGGTGCATCTTCCCCCTCCCTTGCCTAGTACAAGGCACATAAGACAACAGGAAAAGGACAACAAAGATTTTTATGAAGACAGGTATTCTTTCCTCCAATACAAACCCAAGAGGTCATTAAAAGTAACTAGCATGATTTCAAACCAAAAGGGGATGGTTCTTAACACTGTGTTGTTAAGTTGCAGAAATTTTTGTTGCAGAATGGTTATACTAAAAGCTTACATGGGTTAAAAAAGTTACTGGACAAATCAATGAAAAAATATCAAGGACTATTTAATGTAATAATATATTAGAAATATGTTTGGTTAAGTAAATTCTTGAATGGCTGCTGGAGGTTGGGAGACCATATTGTGGAACTATCATGAAATGCGTGCCATTATCTCACCGAGTTCTCTATACATTCACTATTGTCAGCAACAGGACATTGGCCTATCGTCATATGGTCCAACCAAGTGCGCTCACTTTTATGTACTTTACCCATAAAATTTTCCAAGATGATAGGAACAAGGCTGGGACCAACACAATACAAAGAAGAGGCATTTACAGGGGTAAAGATAACACTCTACACTACTTTAAGAAAGTTACAAGTACTACAAAAAAATTAAAGCCTCATGCCTTATAGCATAGCCCAACCAACCATGAACAGATGTTAGAAAGAAATGTACTCTGTAGAGAGGATATTCCATAAGGAATCCTCTACATACTGCTTCGAAGAATCTGGTACAAGCAACACTTGCTCACTAGTGAAACCAAGCACTAGGCTGCAACAGAAGGACAATTAAGAAATTCTGAGTTATCATCCCACAGGCAATTGATGGTTACCAGTTTAATGCCTCACCTTCTTAGCTAGAGATCCTGGCAAAGTATGAGGGGTTCTTTCCCATACATATTGAAGGTAGTGAGGTGTTAAGAGCCTTCCAGTAAGAACAGGATCAGAACTGACTTGCATCCAAAAGATGCAGTGGTGTTTTACCCAACAGAAGTAATATCTAGAAACCTCCAGGTGATCTCATAAATTATGCAGTGATTAAAGACACAGTGAAACCAACATTCACAATCCAAGTGAAAAAGCCAAGACAAACAATTCTGCAGGAAATTCTGACTGTAAACAATACTGTTCTTGCTTTACCTTGATTTCATCCCTTTGCTAACCAAGTTGGTAGCATTTCTCTAGAATCTGATGAATACTGGGTATAATCACACGCAGATCCACTACTATAAATATAAATGTATAATAATTTATTGCAACTAGTTATTAACTGTAAGCGTGTAGGTAAGATGATCCTGTAATTGGAAGATCTTTTCGGCACATCTGCTTGCATCATACCCATCAGCTAATCATTTTAAAGGATGCCTGTTTAATTTTACTTTCAGGGAAACTTTTTAAAAGTACGTGAAATCAGCTTCTAAGTCAGGAGACTACCTGGTTCTTTAGCAAGAGAAGTTTCGTACTGATCCCTACACTTCCACAATTTGAAAGTAGTTAACATTTTATTGCCTTGTAGCGATCCTAACTGACAGACCACTGTATGTGGAGGAGTTAGTAACCCACGGAGCGGTTAACCTGAGCAGGGCCAGGCCTGGGCTGTGCTGTGGTGCACAAATCCCTCGGCCGCAGCAGACACCTAGCTAACGTACGGCAGCAGAGGAGCTTGTGGGCAGCTCCCACTTGTTACTGGTGATTAGGACACCGGTGTATCCTTGCCTTTATCTAGGACTGCAGAAAGGAGTTCTCATGTGAACATCCTATTTGACAGTGGAAATGATTAATAGAGTTGTTTCCTTGTAAGAGAATCCTGTAATAGCTTGAATGACCAAAATGGGGAAATCTCTTCTACAGACAGGGTCTGCCCAGCATGCTCGGAAGCCCGTTCAGTGCTACACCACCTGGGGTTCCCATCACTGAAAGGGATCTAAGATTATCTATGCTATTCTTTCCTTACAGTGTTAGCTCTGACAAACAGCATTTTAAATGACACCTCAGACAGTCTGAGTGCTGGTCTTACTGGGATCGTAACGGACCAGCATCTCCTGGTGCAAAACGACTGGAATACTGAGGAGGCTTTTAATAAAGATCTTAATCTACAGCACATAGCATTAAAACCAGGATGTACTAACCGCCTTCATTATCTTACGGCTTTCAGGTCACAAATTTGACAATGAAGTTGAAACGATCGTATTTTAAACTAAATTTATTATCAATGTTCTTGTGATTAATTTGCCTAGTTTTATGTTGATGCTGTACTGTAATTATTTTCACAGTTGTTAACTCTGAGTCATCTTCAAAGTGCTGTCTGGAGTCAGATATAACTGAATTCTGCTAACTGTACCATACTGCGTCCCTTTCCTTCAAACGCAGGAAGAGGGGTTTATAAAAATCTGAAATGAGGAACAGGTACTGCAAATACAGTTTCAAGATGTTTTTTTTTTTTGTTTGTCCTCCTAAAAGAAAAACTGTATGAATGTTGTTGTTCCACAGTTCTCAATTATGATTCTCTGAAATTACATGGAGTGTGAACAAAAATAATTCATTTTAAAATGTTTTATGAACAGGAAAAGGTTAAAAAGATACAACAATGATTCTTCATTATGCAGTGATTGCGTCTTTTGGGTTCTTGCTCAGGTCTGAAGCTAGATGGAGGAAATAGAGCGAGGTTTTTGCTTTTCTTCCTTGCATGTAGCTTTGAATACTGAAAATGCTATCATACATTACTGTGGTCCTTTTAACTGCAAAGGCAGAGTAATAGTTGAGTCATGGGACAACTGTGATGTGGCCTAATTAAAGGACAGTATCAGAAGTGGTAACAAATACTTACAGGGTAGACTAAGCTCAATAGCAAGTGGTGACACAGTGTTAAGAAAACTATGTGCAGGAAGAATGCAAGGACTTGTATCTTGTAAGAGTTACTTGAAAATTGGTACAATGTAGAGCTATCTATTTTCACTTTTGAAGGAAATCATACAAATCCATTTTTACATGGAATAAAAATTCCACATAATTTAGATGTTACTCAAAGGCAACAGGTAACATATTCCACTAAAAAGTATTAATGCTGCTGAGAAAGGCACTCATAAAGCCTCATCAGAATTCATGTTCCAGTCTGGGCACCAAATTCTTGCAGGGTTTCTCCAGTTTGGACCAAATTCAGTGAACAGCTATTTGGTAGCCCAGAGGAATGTAAAGTTTATTTCATTTTAGGGTCCCAAGAGAGCTGGGCATAGGAAATGTGGCAAAATAACAGCTGAGAAAAGGCATTACTGGTCTTTACAAACACCTTGCAGGTTAAAAAAAACCCCACAGTGCAAAAAGAGCTTTGTAAGTTAAAGGATCACATGACACAGGCAAAAAATGTTACAGAAGTTAAAAGATTTCTAGCCATCTGAGGAATGACAGGATCATATTAAGCCTCTTTCTTTGTAATAGGAGGAGTAAAGGCAAGATTCTCTTTTTTACTAAGTTTGACACATGTCTAGCAATGACTGTAGTTGTGTTCACCACAGAGGTACTGGAAGGGCTGCTTTGGTTCAATCTTTTTTTAATAAAAAAAACCCTGTATATGCTTATTTGCTTCTTGTGCTTATAATGGGAAATTACATCCGAAATACACTTGTAACTAACTAGTGTATTTCAGATGCATACAAGATGGCACAGTGAAAAAATACCAGGGGTCAGGTGGCTCAAGGGTATCAAGTATGTGCAAGCTCTGAGCTAGGACAAATGGAAATAACTTGAGTGAATTCAGTAAACGGGTTACAGTCACTTGAATGATGTCACATTTCCCAGCAGCTACGAGGGTACACACGAATTATTAGCACTAATGAGTCATGGCTACGTTTTCCTCACACTGATTTGTTCGTGTTTCTAGTCTGGAGTCACTGTAATAATACAGAAAAAGGAAAATTTTAGGAAAGAAGTATTTCATTGAGACTGGATTCCCTATTGTAAAACAAGCAAGAGATTATGATGCTTACTCATCTATGGCTTTGATACCACATCGTTTTCTAAAATAGATTAGTGCAGAAAATTAATTTGTGCAGAATTTTAATTTGTAATTGAAAAAATCTTGAAAAGAGCCATGCTGCAATGCTCTTGAAAAGAGAGATGTGCTGGAAGAGTATCTGTCAAGATCAAAAATGGGGACTTAAGACTTTTTACCCAGTTTTGCCACAAATCAGATCACAACTCTATAGATCGAAAAGAGAAATTCTTTGTCTTGTTACCCGGAATTCAGAGACATATGACAAAACACTAACAGATTGTTGCTGCTTCACAGATACTAGAAAAGCAAGCATTGTGTATGAAAATCAAAAGTGAGGGGACGAGAGAGAATGTGAGGGTGTGGAAGACAGTGACTATACCATGCTACCCTGGACCTAAAAGGCAATCACAAAGAATGTACATGCTTTAGATTTGATACTTGCATACTGACATTTCACTACACTCTTCTACTGGCAGTGTCTGGCCCTAAAACAACCAACCCTACTTAGTAAAGAGGGCTGCTGCATGTGACAAGTTGCTTTTGGTGTATTCATTTACTAAGCTACTATGCAGTCGTCTTAGCCCGGAAAATGAGCATGCTTATTGATTTATGTAGATCCTGGTTTGGATATTTTGGTGGAGTTTTTTGAGCAACTGGATGTTTTGAAGATCCAACAGAAATAAAAGGGACCTTATAGCTCTAACACTTTGCATTTGATGATGATACCTATTTATTTTAAATGCTAAAAAAATCACCTACCATGCCAAAACTCTGACTATCCAGAAGGGTATTTACATGGAAAACCATTTGACATCACTCAGAAGAAACGGCCACTGTTGGGGGGCAGAGATGGAAGAAAGATTACCTAGGTACAGCAAAAGCACAGGTTCTGTAACTATGTATGTATAGAGATTAGGGTAGAAAACAAATAATTGCAAAGACAGAGAAGGAAAGTCAGTAACCTTACTAAGCGCGATGCTGAGACCTAGCACCTGTCCAAAACAGTAAGCCCGCTCAGCAGAACCCTATGGCAATGCAACAATCCTGTGTTCGCACACCTAAGCTGACTCACCTGAAACAACTCAAGCTGTTTTTTTTTACCCAGGGAAGTCAAGAATGGACTATACTATACATCTAAAATTTTGCACTCATAGCTTAAAGGAGCTCATGAATATACACGCATGTACAAATACATATGTAGATAAATGTATGTATATATGCATCTGTGATGCATGTACACATACATTGATGTGTGTTTCTAAGTGTATATGAACAGACACATTGATATGTATGAAGAAGAGAATCGACACAAACAATTAAGACCGGATCTCTGTATCCATTGCTTCAGAAATTGAGAAGAAAAGGAAAATCAGAAGTAGATCTAAAACGTCCCAAGCACTTTTGTAAGTGACCTTCATAGGTGCTGGAGGTTCTGTGGATGGATTAATCTGTGACAAAGTTTAATGCACTGCTGCATAAATAACCTACCTGATTGGCAATCAGCCGTGCTAGGACATCCATCCTTGATCCTGACTCTGAAATCATTTTGGCTGCATTAATTACATCAGATGTGTTCTTCAGTGGTCCTCTACCCCTTCAAATGAAACAAAGAACCCACTACATTATTCAAAAACTGAGAATAAATCATATCCACGCAAATTAGGCACAGAAGAACTCAACTGAATATAACAACTAATCCATACAGAAGCAACATTAATTAAATCCCCGTCCCCCCAACGGTTTTGTTTTCACGTCCCACAAATTTGTATTGTTTGGCATCAACTGGATGCAGAAGTACGAGAAAGATGTCACACAGCTTTTTTCATACTGGAAGCACAACCCACGCCAAATCCCGAGGATAAGGATTTTAAGAGACTACTTGTGCCATTTGCTTTTCGCATAGTTACATGAAGTTTATGTTCCTTTCCCTTCCAGGAGTTTTCTGGTAAGTATGTTCAAAGAAAGTTCAGCACAGTGATGTATTCTGAGACTCATTATAGATATCTGGTCAGAGTAATACTAGTTTTGGGGTTTTTTTAGTTTAATTTAATTGGTGGCACGAATGGAACTATATGAACAGGACTGCAATTAAAACTAACAAATACCACTCAAAGTACAGATATGCCATATCTGAAAGTAGTTTCCAAATAATTTCATAAATTATTCAAAGAAGAATATTCAATTTAGGAAAACTGTAAAGTTCTTGTGAACAGTTTGTCAAGAAGCCAAGCTCTTCTGTTGAACACCCCCCCAAACCCTAAAAACTTCTTTCATTGCATGAGAATGTTTCTAGAAACTAAGAAGTAAAATGTGAATACTTAAGGTAGGCAATATTGACAACCATTATCTTCACATTCTCTTGTGCTTCAGCTTCTTCAGTGCTGAAATACTTCAGCTAAACTAAAATCAACACTTAACTACACTTCACACATGTATGAAGTGAGCAACCCCACTAAATTCAACTTTGCATTTCAAAGTCTTTGACAGGAATACTTCTGGTTTCATTATGTAAACATTTAATTCCTGAAGGCCTCATATCAATTTACAAGTTCTGCAAAGGACAAAGGAAGTGGACTACAAGAAAAAAAAAAAGGCTATAATTCTTTATTCAAATGAGAGGACCCTTTTCCTCAAAGACAGTATGGTTTCATGTATAAAGGCTAACCATTCCAGTAAAAACCTTGTTTAGCCTAAAAATCTTATCGTATGTAACTAAACAAACATTTCATTCAGTAAAAAGACCACGATAACACCACAATATGGCAGATAATGTTTAATCTCTTATTTTCTTGATTAATTGCATTGCTTAGCAAAGAACTATTTGTTAATCCTTGGGGAAAAAGCATAATTTACAAATACTTTACAAAATCATACTTTACAAATTTCCTTATTCTCAACTTTTGAAGCCCCCATTTGGAACAACCTAGAAACAGGTATTTTACATGTTGTTTTTCTACAGAAAGTTATCTTCTTCTTATGGAAAACCTATTTAGCAAATTGATCCGTTTATAGAAGAATAATAGTGTCTGTGGAGAATGAATTTGCAAATGCAATCCTGTATGTCCAGGATTAAGTACTCAAACTTCACAATACCCTTCATTTGCTTTTCCTGATGTTTACCCTTCTGACTCTTAGTTGCACAACTGAATTCGTATGACTGCATACTGAACCTTCCCACCGATTAGTTTTTCAGTCACTGATTAGTTTTTCATTGTCATACGCACTGTGCCAAGTTCCAAAGGCCATAGGTATGTCAGTCGTCCATAGCAAGTCCTTTAGGTGCTCTACAACTGTAAGCAGTCCTGTACCCTCCTGGTAAGTTACAACCCAGTCTACCAGTCAAACAACACAAAAGGTGAACACAACCCAGAATTAAAGACATGGGGAAAGGAGACATGGCGTAACAGTGCAAGAAATTTCTGCTTAGGTAATCCTTTTGAGTATCAGCCAGCAGCTTTTTTGACATCTGAAAATATGCCGGCCATGCATTTTGAAGGTGGTGAAGTTGTTCAATTAAACTAGCAATTTTCTTGTACCTGTGCAAGTCCCTCAGAGGATCTGGCGAACGAGAATGGAGCAATTCTACCCAAGAAAGGTATTTCAAACAAATGAAAAGTATTTCTTTCCACCACAAATACGGCCACCGTGAGAGCCATTAGAGGAACGCTCAGCAATGAGGACTGACAAGAATTCTGCTCCACTTGCCACCTAATTGCACCAATGGTTCAAGTTCTTCTCTACCACATTCTCTAAGAAATGTGGGGCAGGATGCTTACAAGCTATAATCCACAGCTAAGTCTTGAAATAAATGCTTAGAAATAGTGTTTAACAATGCCTCAGGCTTATGTTAAAAAGTGTTGAAAAACCAGCATGTTAAGTTACACATACAAAGATGGCTCCTTTTCTACACAACCAAGAAAAACTATCTGTGCTCTGTTTTTCACCTCCATGTAAAATCCAGACCCTTTTACATAAAGCGCAGGTTTAATTGCCTTGGGGTATGGCATAATGAGCCACTGGTCCCAACTTACGCTGTTTGGCAATTCTACCCACTAAATACTTTTAAAAGAGTACTTGGGAGAGTACACCGAATCTGCTGAATCACCAGCCGAATGGAAGAAACAGACAGGAAAAAACCCAGGATGAAATTTCTATGGGGACAACTGCAAACTTTTAATTTGGACATAAATAATCAACTGCATAGGAGGAGAGCAATATAAACTATGTAGCGGGTTTTTAAAAAGATACAGGGGTTATTACAGTGGGTCAGTCTGAACAAGAGTCCGTGAGGTACTGCTGTTCTAAAAATAGGAGATGCCACACCAAGGTACACAAATAGGTAGATATCCAAAACAAAGTCTTCCTCTTGCTTTCTTACAGTTTTGGTAAAACTGCAGCTGCAGTTCGGTGTGGGTTTCCATGAAGACAGTTTTGACACGACTGGAGACTGCGCAAATAGGATGATTAGACATGTCATAAATATGACCAGTAAGGAAAGACTGAAGGGTTTAAATCCTTCTTTGATATAGAAATTTGAAAGTTAGGAGTGAGGCAAAGGAGGAAGCATGAGCAAGAGGGGCTGTAGGATACACATGGTAACAGTCTTCAAATGGGCTTCACAGCTCCAGTGGCTAAGGGAGGTAGTATTGAGCTTACCTTCTGGAAAAGAAGTTTCAGATGAGGCGCTGAGATCATAGGGAACTGGAACAGAGCAGCCAGGAGGCTGTGGCATCTCCACCACTGGACGAGACTAGACAGACATCTGTTATGAATGATGGGATGATTTAAGTCCCCTTCTCAGGTCTCTTCCAGTCCAATGATTTTATTTTAAACTTAACAAAGAAGTTTCATGTTGTTTGGTGAATGACTACCAGTTTCAACATGTGTTGCCTTCTAATGTTATCGATGCAGCTGTGCATTTTGTGAATTCCTAGTTTTCCTGATTTAGCACCAGATCAGCAGATTCAGAATGCCACTAGCTCAGATTAACTCCCTGAATCCAGATGTTAGAGACACAAAAAGTCTATTAAATCATCTAGGTTGTTTTCCCCAGCTATTAGATGGCTTCCTACCGGTTTTATATTTACTTGCATTTTGTCTGGCAAATTTGAAGTACGAAAAAACCACTTTGCTTGGGAGGCTCTTTCCCTGAGCCATCTATCTCACTGTCTGGAGGTGGTTTTTCTTCCCAGATATTTCACTTAGTTCTCTCTCCGTATCATTGTACCAACATCCCTTTCCTTCTACAGATGTAGTCCATGATCCGTCTCCACCAGGTGCTGAAGCATCCTTGCCTAATCTGTGAGACTATTGTGGTACTGGTCCAGTCATTAAAAATAACCAAATTACTATAGATAATACAGATGTGCATGCAGAAACTTAAGACTAGCTTAGCTCATGCACCTACAGCAGATGCTTAAAGACAGATTAAAAAATCCTTCCCACCATGATGCTGGTCAGCAGCATCACAAAATTTCTCCTTCATGGAGTCTTCCACCTCTTTCACTCTTCTGTGAGATAAATTCTAATTTCTTTGCTAAGGTGTCCATGTAAACTTTTTTTACTCAGCCTCATCTTTGTATTTTTCCCCTGCTTCCAGTCTCTGTAATTTTTAAAGCCAAACTTCATCTCACACACTCAGTTACTGCATTTACTGCAATTCTTTCCCAGTGATTTCATTGCGTTCACAGCCTACGGTAGACTCTGAATGCCTGATTTGGATTCATTGCATGGAAGATCTAATACATCTATTTTCCTCACACTTCACTATTTCCAAACATAAAACTTTACTAGCTAAGTAAGCTGGTAACACATTCAAGGCTATGAAAACAAAGACAAGACACAAAATACTCTATTTAGGAGCAATTATATGCCCCCAAGGTAGCGATGGATTGTTACTAGATCTCTTAAATCACCTGCTCTATCCAATGAGGAAACTGGGAATAGACCATAAATAATTTGAGAGAGAGACATCCAGCTAAGTCTAACTAGAAGGAATGTAGTTGGATTGTGTACAACAAAATCAGTTTAGAGTATCTCCACAAAGCTGTAGGAGGAAAAAAGCTTCAAAGAAATGTGTCTTGAAAGGTACAATCCTAAGAAGAAAAAAGCTGGACCATGTTAATTGGTATGACACCAAGCAAAAGAGAGATCTAAGCCTCTCAATCTAATCCTTCTTGCTCCAAGCCATGATAAACAGTGTATCTGCAGAGTAACTCCATCTCTGTCTGCCTAGACTTAACTACAATGACTAGCAGGCATCAATACCGGGCACTATCTTCTTCAGTGCACTATCGGGCACTTCTTCACACTGGAATTTCACTCTGAAAAGTAATGATGAAAAATATTATCTTAATTCTTACATTAATGGAAACTTGTACTCCTACCTGAAATCTAAAAGGCCTTTGCCATCACATTTTCCCGGTATAGACAGTTTTTTGTCTCTGAGCAAAGCTGACTGGCTTAACCCTACTCACTGTACTCACCTAAGCAAATGTTTTGTACTTCCCCTGCATCAGAAACAACAATAGGGAGCTCTACTGACTAGTCAGTCTCAAAAAATAAACTCCTCCCTAACGTACATCTAACACCATAAACTACCATCACACAAAAGCCTTTCATAGCACTGCAAGCATTTCAAGGCATGAACTTAATCTTCGCAACTACTACCATCTCCAAACCACAACCTGAGTGTTCTTTGTCACATTAAAGTCTTGAGCTTCAGACACTGACCATTACATCATCAGTCCTAATTTCTAGCTCAGCAAATCCTGACAGCTCCCACTGTCATTACAGGTTTTCTGGGGACACTGCAGAAGAGGCACTAACTCCAAACCAGTACAGACCCAGCTACCTCTTTGGTCCTTGCTGTTCCAATCAAAGCTCAGCAATGGATCCAGTCTGGCAGTCCCGGCCAACCCCAGACCAGTGTCCATCTGAGCAGCCCCAACTTGTATCATCAGTTAGGGTTCAGCCTTGGCCTGGATGAGGCTGACTGCTGGCAAGGACTCCTTGTTGATGGGAATCAACTGGAACTTTTCTTGACTCTGCAAAGGAGGTCAGAGCACTCATCCAGGTGACTATCATGTTACTTAAGGTGCATGTCTACTCTTGGGGAAAGTGCATTAGTTATATTGCTATCAGTTTGTTTAGTTTTATAAGGCACATCCATTACCTTATCCAGAGACAGAAAGATATTCCTAAACAAATTAATTACATTTTACATACACTACAGTATTTAGTTAATTCAGTTGTCACTACGTTCCATGGTTCCACTTGTGCCTCCTACAGTTCTTCCCCAAATACACAGTGTGTTTCTCCTTTCTTTCTACCTTCTCACTGATGCTCTGCAAAATGCTTCTAATACTGGCACAGTTAAAAAATTTGTATTCCCATCACACATTTTGATCTCTATTCCATGAGCTGTTTCTTGAGTTTTCTTTTTCTTTTTTTAACCTAGTGATTGCGTGAAGTCCTGGGAGCAGGGATAAGGAAGCAGGATTCAAACCTCACTCATTACAAATGGTCTATTAACTTACTGAGTGAATCATTTTTTTCTGTAGATAATTTTGTCTGTCCCTCCCAGCTCAATGTGCACAGTTTTAGATGCAATTTGTGAAGTGCTTGGTGTTCAAGGGTGGAAAACTATGCTTTTTAGAATCAAGGCTATAAACAAAAAACCCCTTTTATTACACCTGGCTGCATGTCTCTTACCAGTTATACCTAGACACAGGAGGCAGCAGAGTTCCTCAGGTAATTCAGTTAGGGAGAATGTAATTGTATATTGTACAGGTTGATCCCAGAGCTGACCTTTGCCATTTTGTTACAGCTGTAGACACAGGAGCAAGAAAGATTCTACTTGAACTCACTCTCTATCCCCATCTGAGTTTACAGGTTTGGAAATTAGAAGAAAAGAATTCTTAATGCTAGCAAAACTGCTAGCATAACTAAGGCCAAGCCCACACTCAACATTTACAGATGCAATGGCTGAAGCAATTCCATTCATTAACAAAACTGATGGAATATAAATAGAAGTGTAGCCAGATAAGAAAAGGACAGTGGGAAGAAACGCTAAAAGGCATGAAGTAAATTACTGTAAACTCTCTGTATTAAATAGTGTTTTGTAGGTATAAATACCTTTTGTGAGTAAAGGCATTTAAGACTTGCAAAAATACCTTCATTGTATGGACCCAGGAATGCGTCAGTGAAGTTCCAGGCAATGTGAACACAGCATATATAGTACTATCTATTCTGTAATTCTGGAAATGAAAATAAGTTTAAGACAGAAGTTTATCTTCCCTCTTTTTTTTTGCCCTCCTGCACTGGCAATATATCAGCTCTGCATCTCCCTCAAAGAAGAATAAGGGAGAGGAGGTCCAAAAGCATAGTCTTTTTTACAGCAAGGGTGGGGTGATACATATGAAACAAATATACTTTGTAAATGAGTATTACATGGGCTGATCTGGCTATGACTGGTTTTTATTGGATTGGTCCCTTTGAGTGTGCAGAACTCAGCCACAGACCCTGTGGGAGTTCTGAGTGCTGCCCTTCAAAATCTCTTGGTAGAAATGTTGGCAATGTCCTCATTTTGTCTATCAGTTCCAAATGTTGTCTGCTGAAAGGCAGTAAATCCTATCAATTCATTATCAATCAAACCAGTTGGAACCATGCAGAATATAACAAACATGATTTTTCAAGGATAAATATTGTCAGACCAATGTAAAATAAGCTTTTATGGCTTCTGGAAAGATTAGAAGCTGTAAATACCATGTATCTTCACACAGACTTCTGAAACTGTCTTCTGTTGCATTTTCGTAAACTACCTAAAGAGTATGTGGGTCTAGACAAAATAATTGCAAGGGAGATGCAAAACTGTTGGAAGAACATTCTCCAAGACAGACTGGTTATCAAAGGGCCACTGTCACAATGGAGGGAAAAAACAGAAGAAGGAACCTGGTTTTGCTGAGATCTGCCTTGGTTTCTGTGTTGCTGTTGTGGTTTAACCCCAGCCAGCAACTGCCACCTACTTCATGGCATCTAACCATGTTTTGAAGATAACAAAAAGTGAGTGAAATATAACCCCAAAAAGACAAGTGATGCACAACGCAATTGCTCACCACCTGCTGACCGATGCCCAGTTAGTTCCCGAGCAGTGATCCACCCCTCGTGGCCAACTCCCCCGTTTATATACTAGACGGGACATCACATGGTATGGAATACCCTGTTGGCCAGCTGGGGGCAGCCGCCCTGGCTGTGTCCCCTCCCAACTTCTTGTGCCCCTCCAGTCTTCTTGCTGGCTGGGCATGAGAAGCTGAAAAATCCTTGACTTAGTCTAAACACTACTTAGCAACAACTGAAAACATCAGTGTGTTATCAACATTCTTCACATACTAAATCCAAAACATAAGACTATACCAGCTACTAGGAAGAAAATTAACTCTATCCCAGCCAAAACCAGGACAGCTACTCAGTTCCTTATTTATGACTTGAATGAAGGAAAAAAAGAGAATGCTTAATGAAGTTTTAAACTTGATACTGATGTGAAAGGAGAAGGAAATAAGCTGGGAAGGCAGACATGGAAATAAGAATTATCTTGAGAAAGATATGGAAGAAAAAGTAGATGCAATTAAAAAAGGGTATGTGCACTGAGGTAGGAAAATCAAATGCATAGATATACAAGTGGAGAGTCACTCCCTACACAACAGGCCAGTAAAGCAATTTGGAGTTTCAGTGGATCACAAGTCCATCATGAATCAACACTAGCATGCTGCAGAAGAAAAGGCCGTGTGAAAATGGTAAACACAGAGGAGAAGTAAAACTTTGGCTCTTTTTTACAGTAACGAGGTCACTGTAGGAGAATTCCTGGAAAGACGCAAGACTTAACTTAGAAAAGAGAAGACTGAGTGTCAACGGAATGTATTAGGTTTGGGTTTGCTTCCTAAGCTTCAGCTTCTTATGGCGGAATAAGCAGTAAGGGTCTGTGAAAAATCTTGGCATGGGAATTCCTCCTCAGCTGCAGTCACTGGGTTATGTGGCACAAGAGGATTATATGGCACTTACACACTCATATGGTTACACGGTCTATCAACAATGACAACTTATCTAACATCATGCATGTCTTATCTTGAAGATAATTCTGCATCTCTTCTGTCAAAGTGGCCACCTTCTGTTCTAGGGAACAGTAGGAAATGACACAGAATTTCTCAATGAACCTGCAATAACTAGCCCAATGAATTCTACAGCGCTAGCTTTGAAGAAACCAAAGAAGTGGGAAAAATACTAAACACAGAAACAGTTCAAAAGTCCGAACTTTTCCTTTGAGTTAAATAGGCAGGAGGCAAACTATACTTCCCTCTTCTCCCAGATCTTTACAGAATGATAATGGATCCGTGGCTAAAGAAATATTGAAAATGAAAGCCAGT
The DNA here is from genome assembly GCA_013401275.1 of Pandion haliaetus. Taxonomy (NCBI): domain Eukaryota; kingdom Metazoa; phylum Chordata; class Aves; order Accipitriformes; family Pandionidae; genus Pandion; species Pandion haliaetus. Next base: position 37,059 of record VYZV01045372.1, read on the forward strand.
GTAATAATCCACAGGAGTAGTTAAATCCTTTACACCAGTGTGGTAGTTAAATGGGAATTGGAAAGTACTGTTATTTACAGCAATTTTTTTTTTACATCAATACAAGTTTATATCAGCCCTATGACTTCTTTCTTTTTCTGCTCTGGGGCAGATTCTACTATCTAGATACATCATTGTTGATCTCACATTGGTAATTTTCTTATCTAGGTCATCCTTCTCTCCCCAAATCCTCTGTGCTTTCACCAGCTTTACAAAATAAAGCAAGCTATTATTTAAAAGGCTTTGCTCTAAGAGGAACCCAGTCATTTGTTTCTTTTTGCTGCTCTTACTTCCTGTCTTTTGCCACCCAAGATGAAAATAGAGCAATCAAATATTTTCTCAGCACTTAGTAGACAATACAGAAGCAGATTTTTCAAAGGCCTTTAGTGTCTAACAATTTCAATTCTGATAGCGATGTCCAAAATTCTCTGTATTTCACTAAAACCATGATCACTTCTTGTGGTCTCTGAAAAAAATCTCAATCTTCTGGCAATTTCACAAAACATCATGGAGACTCTATGGTGTATTTGTAGTTCATCTTCGCTGCCATGCCTATGCAACAGTGATTCTCATTCGTGGGCCACCACAGCCCCTCAGGCACTGCGATGCAGAACAGTGTGGCCCTGCCTCCCCCTTTGCCCCCAGCTGCTTTCAAGTGGCATGGTCCCTGGCTATCAGTCTGCCAAAGCCCTGAGGCCCATCCTTGATAGTGTCTGTTCCTGATCCTGTAAAATACAATGTGACTGCATAACAACAAACATAATGCCCTTCATTTGTATTACTGTTTGGAAAAACTACTTGGTAGTATTAAAATGCAGAAGACACCTTTTCTTAATGCTGTGCTTTCTTCCTCTCTCTGCTTTGATTAATGAATGCAGCTATTTCAACATGAAAAGGACAAAACACTCTTGTTTCTAAGCTCACATATCCTATTTTGTCAGCTGTATAAACTTTGTTAGAAAAATCCAGGCACTGAAAACTTGGCTGCAGGGTCAAAGGTGAACATGACAGTATTGCAAAATAACTATCACTGGAAGTGCTATTTCTGGTCTCCAATTTTGAAAAGCATATGGCTTAACACCAAGGAATTCATGCTTCAGAATGTAGTCCTATATAGCAGAGTGCTGTTCCATCATCCTAATCATGACGCTTTTTGAAGCTGAGAAATCTTGAAACAGTTAGTAGGGAGAAAATGCTGATATTACTTGAATAGTTACTGAACATTATGTTACCTAAGATGCTTCATAGTTTGGAACTGTATCTTAAAATAGTATGGAAGAGAATAGAAGAGAACATGAGGCAGAAGTCAAGCGGGAACAGAAAAGAAGGTATGTCAGCAGAGGGGCTGTACGTGTAGCCTGGGAGCTGGAAGAGAGCTGAAACTCTGACTGCAAGTTGTTAAATCCGAAGTCTGACAAAACTAATTGGAGCAACAAGAGAATGAGGAAAGCAAAGCATCAAAGGCATACATATTTGTACATGTCTGACTTGTATGCATATGCACTGAATATTTGCATGTGCAACAACCAAGCACAGAAGTGTCTGTATGTTTACATACACTTGCAGAGATGATAATCTAAGAATTGTAAGATCTTCCCATACTTACACTTGTGCACACAGGCAAATACCCTTTCCCTTCACCTATACATATGAAAGTCCAAATCTTCTCAAAGACATTTGGAGTTCTCTTGCCATCCTGATGAAATGAGTTAATGAAAATGTCCAACTTCCATCCAGCTGAGACCAGCTGCAGGATGTGTATATATTAAAAAACAAACAAGATACTAATAACAACATAAAATTGTCATTGTGAGCTGAAGATGAAAAGCACTTCATAGTGCTTCACAAAGCTAGCTGTTGTTACTAAATTATTTTATTAATGGATTTTGCACTGGACTCAAAAAAAAAAAAAGGCGAAAAGCCTGTAGTGATAAAAATACTGCCACAGCAGGTCTCAACTGGGTATAAAGTGGACACTTTGATGATGCATTTCATCAAAGACTGCAAGACAAGTCCAAATGTCCAAGGGTGTCCATCTGCGTGCACAAGTGTCAAGTATGGAATTTTCAGCTCTGTAAGTGCATGTAAACATAGAAGCACTTCTGTGTTTGGTAGTAGCTTATTAAAAATAGAGATGAAATTGTAACAAAAGCAGTGGTTTACACAATGTAGCACACCTGAATAGATTTGATGATGCCGCTAGTGAGCAGATGCCATCCATGAAGCTCAATGATTTGCGTTTCGTTTAATTACAGAGGAAACAATTTACAGATGTAGAAGCTGGTTCCCCCAGTTAGCTATTTCATAGTCACTTTTTCCTGTGCCACCAGAAATCTCTCCCTAAATCTTCCTCAGATCTGTTTATCACATCCATATACAAACATTGTTGGTACAATGTAAGAGAATACCACAACATCAGAAGTGAGTCAGTTCTGTTGTCTAAACCAGGCATCAATTATTTGTTTCTCACCTCTTTTTCCTCTCATTATCTCTTGGATGTTTCTCTATTTCTTTCTGCTTCTAAATCCAACTTTTCAAAGGACACTTTGATTTTTTAGTTGCTAAGAAGGTCAGCAGACCTTAACAGTCATGGGCTTTAATATTGATGTCTATCATTTTTAATCGCTATGTTACATACCTACAGCTACTGTTTTGTTGATTACAGGAAAAATCTCTGCTATTTGCCTCATCAATCTCCCTTTTCCTATTTTCCCTGTCATGAACAGAAATTAACCAGAGCCTTTTAACATCTCTAATGTTAGAAACCATCCAATAGCCTCACAGACTGTATGTTTCAGTAATTTTTAAAATCCAAGCCTTTCCATAAGTAGAAACTATTTGGTTATGAACAAGTAACATTAAAATTGTATGCATGCATGTTAATGAGTGCACAGCTTCCTTGCAGCCTGACCTGAATTGTGCAGCGAAGTGGACAATGGAAAAGGAGGTGTCAAATTTTGTCCGTTATGAACAGGCCAGACACACTATGATACTTCCGTAGGCACTGACAGCCTGTCTGCAGAGGTGCTCTAGGGTTGTCTCCCATGACAGCTGAAAGAGCAACCATGGAGGTGTTTGGCTATATGGAATATGTTTCAAATATAACAACACTGCAGCTCCGTATCTGCATTTTCTCAAAGCACAAAGGTGAATTATGGCCAAGTCAGAAAGTCAGCATTATGTCTAAGGACTCCCACTGCAGAGCGGCCCATCTGCTTCCCACTCTTGTGGACCATGTGTTGAATTTTCAATAGGAGTTACAACGTGGTCTAGAAAACACAAGTCTTAACAGCCCGGAAGCAGAAAAAAGCCATCGGAGGGTTACTAATGAAACAAAATATGAATGTAAGCAGTACACTGCAAACATACAGCAACGCCAATTAAATAAGTCAATACTGTCTTATAAATCCTCTTGTTATGCTGTAACCTTTAAAACAGGAAAGAAACATTCCTTTTGTTCTTCAAAGTGTATCTTTTCAGTTCTCCAATGAGAGAAAGCAAATTAATTGTTCTGAAAATCATTTGTTGCATCTGTTTTCTATTAATTTTTTTTCCTTAAAAGAATCCAGCCACATATATATCCAGACTATTTCCTTACTGTTTCAGAACACGCCTTGTAGCAAGGTCTGTTACAGACAGCAATTAAAGCTCAGTGAATCCCAAAAGGTAGAGGTTAAAACTCAAATGGCAAATTTGAATTTGGTGCTTTATGACCACTATGCTATGATTTTTTTAGGGTATTTATTCCTCGTTTAATTGTGTCATTAAAAAAATTAAGTTTATGGCAGACCTTACCTTTTGAAATTTTACAGCAGTGCACAGATACTCATGAATAGAGTGTTAAAACTGAGTTACTAGGAACTTGGCACAGGGTAATGCTCTTGTGGGAAATCACCTCTCTAAAACAGGACAGTTGGTCTCTCTCTGGACTCTATTCCAAGTGTCCTCACAACAGCTTCTTCCACTAGATTGTGAGAGACTTCCCAAACCATTCTTTCTGCTGAATTTTTACCATTCAGCTGGCCTGTGGCCCTACACGACCACTCCAGCCTGTGCATAATCAATCCATAGCTATTCATTAACCAAACCAGATGCATCCTCATGTCTTTAGTGAGGTACAAAGGACTGTCTTAAGTCACCACTTCGGCATCTGCAGCAACAGTTTCTACCACCTACTTACAAGCATCTCCTGTGTAGAGCTTCATCAATTTTGCAGCAGGAACTGCCTGGAAAGTCCGGATGGGCCAGATTCTCCATCCCGGCTATTTATCACCACCACAGGAGCTGCCTGGGGAAACCTTAAGGACACTCTAAAACTCCCATCCGGAGAGCTCCTGCACCGCTTGGTTACATCCTTCTTGGTGAGGTGGCTGAAAGTTCAGTCTGCACCTTGTCTGCACTCAGTCCACTGTTCCAAGTCCACCCATTATCTTGGGGATGCAAATAACTACATGGGGAGTTCCTGGACCATGCACACAATTAAATGAATTTACTAGCACGTTCTGTGCAACATCAAATTGTCACGTTTTTCTAACTTTCACAGTCTCTTGCATGTTTTTAGAACAAAGCAGGGATGGAGTGCATGGTAGGATCTGACCCCACATTTTAACACTTAGTAAAATGAATGGCATATGTGAACAAGCAGAAAGTACTTCCCCCTCTGGCCTCAAGAAGGTAATACAGACTAACTCAATGCAGTTTAAAAATGCAAACTACTTGAAGAAAACCATTAGGGACTCTGGCAGATGCATAACTAAACACTTAATTAAATTCAGAAGGGCTGAGCTAAAGGTGCCAACTACGCTCTGGACATGGAGTTATGGAGAAGCTTTTATTTACATGATCACAAACCCAAAGTATAATATATGGTACACTTTACTTATTCCTGGGGAAAAAAAAATGGATGGTAGCAAAAGAAGCTGTAGACACTGTAAAGAACTATCTTCTAATGGATTTTTAGATTTTCAAACATGAAAGCAAACAAAAGCAATAGTGAATTCATTATCCAACAATCAACACTGAGAAATCCAAACCTGGAGTTTGGAGAGCTCTTTTTTATGAATAAGACAAAAAGACCATCATGAACTAGAATCACAGAATGAGACCTCTGATTCAGTAATATGGGGTAGTATTTCCGGTTGTATTATATACCCAAGTAGTTGTAATTATGCATTTACATGTACTATATTACCACTCTGTCATTCTTGAGCTTACACTTTTGATCTGTTTTTTTCCCTAATCCAATTGACCACAATCCAACTAATCAGATCACAGTAGAAATTGCAAAGGTAGGTAGATTAATTATTTCAGTTTGCTCTCACGTATGTCATAGTCCACATCATTAAACACCACATATATTTTGTGGTGAGACAATTAGATACCTTTTGGAGTAACTGCCTCTACCTGAAGACTACCTTGCAAGTAGATTTCAATACCAGCCAAACAAACTGGACAGTCTGGGAAACCTGACACACCCCCACACAAAGACTGACCTGCTTTCTTAACAAGTTTCTAGCTTTCATTACACCTCCCAGATTAATACAGCACACAGTACATAAATATATGAAATGTGGGATCCCTCTCCACTATCCGCCACTTGACTTTCTTGGAAGTATCTATGACCAATGGATCAAACGTAGGCATTTTAGGCAGCTGGTCAAGACAAATCATCGTAGTCCCACTCTGCCATGAACTCCAGCTATGAAACAGGTGTGAGGACAAGCAATGAGGGCTGGAGACTATCCTCCATGCAATTCTCTGTATTCTAGCAGGCAAAGCGCTATTAATTTGCCAACAGCTCACCTAGCACCTCCCTTCAGCGCTTCCCTAGACCTGCTAATTGTCTGGGTATTTTACTGACTGCATCTATTGCTGCATGCAGCCATCCTGACACAAAGACTGCCTATGCACAATAGATATACCTTGAATATACCATAGGCATTATGGTCTACTGCCATTTACGGTCTACTGGCATTAACACACAGAATTCCACTTCGGGGCTTTCAGGTCTTTAGAAAACACAACTCCTCAACGGATGATGCAGATAACTAACCACCTTTACAAATTTACGTTTCTGTACTTAGAAGGTCACAAGACTCATAAGATACCTGTTTCCTGCTGAGGGTATGTCAGAGACTACCTAAAGAGAAAAGAAAGCCAGAACCTAGCTGTGCAGTCCATGCAGGTGTGAACACAGCAGCTGAGAGGTCTTTTAACACAATTAAGCTAAGTGCTTTATCAACAACACACAGTTTTAATTTGGAACCCTTCTCATCTCACATTTTCTCATTCCCCATGACAATGAAAAAACCTCATCCAGAACTCAAAAATCACAACACTGGCCAAAAAGTATGCTGCTCAGATTATTTTGAGCTCGTTTTATTTCTAAAGCTCAAGGCTGCACGCTGGTCATGTCTTCAAACTTTTAATCTCTAATCATGAAAGCCCTGCACATGCCTGCAGGGCTATGATCTTACTGAAAGGAGGTTGTAGTGAGGCAAGTGCTGGTCTCTTCTGTCAGGTGGCTGGTGATAGAACGAGAGGAAATGGCCTCTAGTTGCAGCAGGGGAGGTTTAGATTGGGTATTAGGAAAAATTTCTCTACTGAAAGGGTTGTCAGGCATCAGAACAGGCTGCCCAGGGAAGTGGTGGAGTCATCATCCCTGGAGGTATTCAAAAAGCATGCAGACAGGGCACTTCAGGACATGGTTTAGTGGGCATGGTTGATGGTTGGACTCGATAATCTTAAAGGTCTCTTCCAACCTAAATGATTCTGTGATTCCATGGTGTCACAGAGATGTGGTGGGATGGCTCCTATGA
>VYZV01045373.1:0-40562 GCA_013401275.1 Pandion haliaetus
GCTCCGCCGGGCCGATGGCGGGGGCCGGCCTGCCCAAGGGCCCGAGCAGTTCGCCCGCGGCCGCAGGATCTCGGTGCCAGGCGAGCGCGACCGTTGCGCCCTCTGCCTGGGAGCGGGCCACGACCCGCAGGGCCGCGGGCCCCGTGCCGGCATGGCTCCTTGCGCTGCCCGCCTTCGGTGGCACCGACCTGCACCCTGGGCGGGTGAGCTGCGGGGCAGCGAAGGGGAGGTCCACCCAGCGCCGACAAGAGCCAGTGGCCAGGGCTCCCTCCCAGCGCTACAGCCGGCGACCCTGCTGTGCCTTCCAGCAGAGCCCGGGAGAGCGGCTCTGCTGAAGGACCTGCTGTTGTCATCTCCAAAAACTGAGTTACCTCCCCAAAGCAGAACTTTCACGGTACCTGACGACACGTGCTCCCCGCAGAAGCAGCACTGTCATGTGAGAACCAAACAGAACCCAAAATCTTCAGGCCCACGAACACTGAAGCCACTGCCTTCAAGCAGGTTTGTGTCCCAGCCTCCACACCATCCTCTCTACCCAGTGTCGGGACTGGAACTGCAATCTGGGGAATCTCGGTGGCTGGGTACGCAATCAGGCCTGGACAGATCCATCTTCCTAATTGCTGAGGCTGCCTCAAGACCCAGAGAGCCACCTCCAGATCCTTTGGTGATGTCCAGTGCAGCCGGGCTGCTTTTGGAACCAAGAGTGTCCTCCAGAGCTCAAGAGCTGTCTCTTTCATTGGATGAAGCAGTTACCACAAGTCGAATGCCCCCTCTGCCAATGGTCTCAGAACAGCTGCTGTCATCCCCCTGTGAAAGACTGTCCCCTCACCCCACAATGCCAGCAGTGGGTTGTGACTCAGCCAGCTGAAAGCCAGGTGTTGCTATTGGGGAATGAATGTTGTTGCTGTGATTCTTTTGGAGAGGATGATTTGGCTGATCTTACCTACCATTTTAAAGCAGAAGAATAAGAGGGTAATACTTCCACATCAGAAAAATCCATCTTTCCCCAGTTCTTGAAAAGATTGGCTCAACTGGTTGGATTTAATTCCATTCCAGGAGTCAACAGGCAGTCTCATTGATCGGTATCTGGATCAAAAGCCCTCCTGCAATAGAGTTGCCATGCCCTTGCAGCCTATCTGGGACAAGCTGCTAAAGAAAGTGTGGCAGGCACCCCACACTGTTCCTCCCGAGTCAAAGGAAATTGAGAGAAAATACATGCTCCCTGAGGATGCAGTTGGTTTTGTCTCGCAACCTGCACAGGAGAGCATGGTAGTCGAGGCAGCAATGGTGAGGGAGAAGGCAGGCTGGGAGCATGGTACTGCATCCCAAAACCTAGAACTGTGATACCTGGATTCAGCTGGCCAGTGGGTTTACCAGTTGGCGGCTGCAGCCCTTCGTGTCATGGACTATCAAGTCTGCTTGGCCAGAGGGCAAGTTGAGCTCTGGGAGAAAGTTTCTGCACTAGCAAAATGTCTTCCACAGAACTACCATCAGGCCTTGCAGGCCATCGTTCCCGAGGGCGCAGACCTGGCCAGGCATCAGGTGCGAGCAGCCTTTAACACAGGGAATATGGTGATGAGAGCTGCTGCCTCAGCGGTGGATGCATGGTGGTCTGCTTGGCTGCAAGCCTCCAGCTTCTACAAGGAGGTCCAAACAAAACTCGAGAACTTATCCTACACGGGGGAGAATTTCTTTGGGGAACAGGTGGAAGTTACTTCACAAAAAGCCAAAGAAAGGCAGGCTACACTGTGCTTCATGAGGTTGGTGTACTGCCCCTCAGCGCCGCCGCAGCGGGGTTGGGAAGAGGAAAGCTCCTCGACATAAGCTGGCTTTCATGTCCACTGTTTGTTTCAAGCGTGCTCAGTGCCCTTCCGGTAAGGGTACCCCACCACAGTAGCAGAACAAGGTGCTCTTCATCCTCTTTCTACAAACAGCAAAAATAAAAGGGCCCTCAAAGAGCCTGAGGCATTTCGCTGGTGAATCATGTTTGGTAAACTGATACCTGTCAGTGAGATGACTGGGTCTGCCTTTTTATTTCCTCCCTCTTTCGAGTTTCAAGTTCTAACCTTTATTATGTATGACTAGAAAACAAAAGTGTGTCCAAATCTCCATTCCTTAATTCCTAAGAGTGCTCTAATAAACCATCTTATTGTGGAGGATCGCATATGGTACGATTCCTCTTGGTGAAGACAGCGGGCTGTGGGGAGGAGGGTTACATCCTAACGTGATGTTTAAAGAACCAGAAAAGTTTTGCATACTTGCACAGGATTCCTTCTGTCCCTTCCAGACCAAGGCAAGAGGCTGCCAATTCAGTCTCCTGCAGAAGCTGTGACGGCATGCTTTTTCAGCAGTGGCGTTTTTTTTTAAAGGCGATGTACAAACCACTTCTGGAGTTGGTTACCTGAGTAGTTTGAGGCTCGTTTTCAGCACAGAGACAGTTTGGCAGGCTCTTGCTTTTTCTCAGTCCAATGTCAATCTGTTAGTTTTCTTTCAGTTGAAATTTTTCTCTTTATTCTCAAGAAGGAAAGCTCAGCAAGAATTTAAGTAATGTCTGCTACTGCTGTTTGTATTTTAAGTGGCTGAAAATACTCTTTCTCTCCCCAAAGACTTTTCTAGCCAGAAAACTGATTGACATTACTTTCCAAACTAACTGTTCTGCTGCAGTTAACCCATACTCTCTGCAGTGAAATGACTTTGCATTTATTCTTAAATAAAATCAATTTTATTTCAAACTAGAGCATCTCGATATGGGAAGTTTTTCTCAAGTTGCTGTCATGATTGATTTCTCCTTTGTAGGCAAGGCATGGTGTCGCTTAATTCTTGTTAAAATAGGTTGGCTAAACCATTACATGGAAATACAGCACAGATCAGGACACAGCTCATCCATTTGTATCTGTTGGGCATGTGTTTTATGATGGCAAATTTTACAACATGAAGTTACAGCTCCAGACAGTTGTTTACACTAGGGCTCACATTATCACTGGTGGGGGAGAGTAAATCACTGAGAAGTCTAAAAATAACCTGAAACCTTGCGCAGACAGGAAAGGTCTGTTATTTGCAGAAAGGGAAGTGTCTGACGCAATGATCCTACCTCAGAGTAGCCATAAGGGAGCAATACGAGCAGTGCCTCATCTTGCCTTTTGGGTAGCTCTCGGTATTGCTTGTCCTGAAACATATCATGGGACTCACAGTTCAGCATCCCACGTGGCTTTTCCTGAGATGGTGCCCTGCTGGATGTCCCTGCTGTGAGCAGATAACAAAAGAGCCCCCCTGCTATGTCATCCCAGATGCCTACACCTCAGGTCTGGGGCATGTTTTGATTGTGGGCAGCATTGCACTGCCATCCCCCGTCCACTGGTGCAATCAATATGCAAATTCTTTACCCCTCTCTGCTGCAGTGGCCTCCACTTCAACCCTGCCCCCTAGATTACTAACCAGTCTCTTGGAGCTGTTCCAACATCCACTGGCTGCTCTCAGCAATGCCAAAAGATTTCTCTGCTAAAAAAGCCAAGCCATAAATATCACTAGATCACCCTCGTAAGAATTGGGCATCAGTGGAGGCACCGGGGATAATGGCAGTACCTGTGGCTCTGTCTTCCCAGATGGTCCCAAACATTGAGGGACCCGTGCCTGCATCTGGGGGGCAGGCAGACCACCACCTCAACCTGTATCTCTGCCAGAAACATCTGCATTGCTCCTGCCTCGACACACATTCAGGTGCTCATGGGCTTATCACCTGAAATGGCTGCATGGAGAGCCCGGAGACTGAAGCGGTCTGGCTCAGGAGAAGCAGAAAAGTCCCAATGGTAGGTAAATCCCTCAAATTACCAGCACAGATCACTGCTCCAGTCTGCTGCTGGGTGTTTTGCGGGACTGGTGGTGACATCCTGATGCCTGAAAGGGCTGAGCTGTGCCCGGCAGCCACACGCAAGGCATCTTTGGGAAACTTCTAAGTGGCCCAAAGCATTAACGCAGGGAGAGTGTGGCACAGCTACCGGCTTTGGGAGTGCCACCGCCACTTGCATTGCTGCTGTAAGCCAAGTCCTTATGCTGGCTCTAAGTGGCACAAAGGGATTTGCCATTACCTGGAATCCAAGATGAGGCTCCAAAAGTATCCCCTCAAAATATGAGGCTGTGTTGGAGCATGCTGGCACTGCAGGTCCTGTGCCTACCTCCATCACACTGTCAAAAATGCATTTCCACCCAGTGCAGGGATACTGTCCCTCATCGCATGCGGCCAGTGGCTTCTGGAAAGGGCCTGGGTCTGCAGGACACACACTCTGGCTTCCAGCTGAGCTCATATGTTTTTATGAGTCAGGCGCTCCCTGGACAACCTGCTGGCCAGTTTCTTCCCCCTCCAGCCCCAACCTCTGCCACTGCTTTCTGCCTGCTACCCGTCTCACGTGGTGGATAGTGCACAACCCACAAAGGAAAAACCCTGAGCAACAAACCCCGGCCCTGGGGCGGGTGGAGAGCGGAACCGAAAGCCTGCACAGCCCAGCCTTCCAGCTCACTACCCTGCAGGCGCTGCCCCGGCCCCAGCCCCCTGGCCGCCGGGACCCCGTACTGAGGGAGGATGGAGGATTTAGGTAAGCCAGGCCCTTCCAGAGCCACTCCTACGCCCAGGCTTGGTGTGGGGTCATGCCTTCAGCGGCTCGGGAGAGCCTTGTCCTTCCTCTACCTCAGGGTTGAGTGGGGATGCTGCAGAGGGGGCAGCAATGGAGCTGCACTGCCTGCTGTGCCTCCCCCCATCTCAGGGGACGAACGGAGCCCAGGTAGCCAAGCGAGCACTTTGCCGAAAATGGAGAGTGCTTGAAGGCAGGAAACGAGCTGCGGCAGCAATGCATGCCCGGCTGCACGCAATGGGGCCGAGCAGCCTGATGTCCAAGGCTGCTGGGAATCATCCCTGGCCCTGGGTGGGGGAGACGGGATCAGGGAAGCAGCCGTGCTGTGCGGGACATCCCCCTCCCCTGTTTCCCAACGTGAGGGCAGTGAGATTTCAAGGGATGGCCAACGTGGTGAAGTAAAAGCGGAAAGATGCTTTGCCCTCCCTGTAGGAAGCGCTGCTCTGGGCGCACAAAAAGCACAAAGGTTTAGGTCTCCTCTGCCAGGGCTTGTGCTGGGATGAATTTAAGAGCTGATGGGTGTTTCTTTGTAAGCCAGAGATGGTGTGGGGGGGGAAGTAAGACCCGTGTTGCCAACAGTCCCCCACGCTTCCGGAAAGCTGTGCAATGGGGCCAGCGCCTCCTCTGTTGGGGATGGGGATCTATCTGGGTGAGGGTGCTCAGGCCCACCACAGCCCCTTGGGGCCCCGGCACCTGGCTGGCAGAAGCTACCATGATGCTATTTTTGCTCCCGAGATTTCAGGAGTGACACGAGACCACTTGGGGGGTGCACAGGCAGGGATGGCAGCCAGTGGCTAGGCTGCCCAACCCAGGTCTCTCCATGCAGATGCTTTGCTGGCAGAACTGGAGCAGAGCTCTCGCCCAGCCTCCAAGGACTGTGCGCTGCAGGGGCCGAGTTCCTGCAAGCAGGATCCAGCCACAGCTAGGCCCCCAGCCCCACGTGGCCATGAGCCACTTGCTTCAGTGGCCCTGAAGGTAATACCTCAACATGATGGGGCTGGCAGGTGAGACCCTGCTCAGCTTATGACAGGGGTGGTGATGTTCCCAGGCTGGCAGTGAACGGTGCCAGGGGAACATCCTGCAGGCTCAGGTGCAAAGGTTTGTCCTTCTAGGTGCAGCTGCCGCCTTGGGCTCAGCCTCCAGGAGAGACTCTGAAGACAGTGTACAGGTAAAACATGGCCATGGGAGGGCAAAGCCATCTGGGGCTATCCTTTCCATCACTTGAACACGCCCTCTGGGGTGACCTGCCCTCCTGCACGTCTCCCTGAAAAATAGTCCTTCTGCAAGCTGGGTGTGTGTGTGTGTGTGTGTGTGTGTGTATCCTGCATCTCTGCTGGGGTGAGGGCTGGGCTTCCAGCAGCCCCCTCCATGCTGCATGTGGCCACCCCCTGCCAGCATGTCCCCCGGGAGGCCACCTGTCCCCTGCTGTGGCCTGTGGGGAAAGGATAACATCTCGTGGGGGTGGAAGGTTCTCAGTCCTGGGCACCCTCTGGCCTTCGGGTGGAAGCTGCAGCATCCCTCACTCTCTGCCATGCCCAGCAGCCCCATACCAGTCCCACAGGCGTTGATCCCCTCACCCCCACCCACGGCAGCCGCCCAGCAGCTGGATGAGCTCCTGGCTGACCTGGGCCACATGCAGAGTAAGGTGAGCCTTGGCCCTGGGGGAAAGGAGGCTGGGGGCCTGGCCCTCACCCATCCGTCATCTGGCCCTCGCCACCCTCCTTCCTTGCAGCTAGCGGCTGTGGGGCAGGGAGCCGGGGTGCCAGCAGAGCCCAAGCCCTCGCTGGACAACATGCTGGGCAGCCTCACCCGAGACCTGCAGGAGCTGGGCATCACAGCCACCCCCAGTGGCACCTGCGCCGCCTGCCACAAGCCCATCGCCGGCAAGGTGAGCACCCGAGCTTCCATCCTGGTGCCCCACTCCCCTTGGCTCACGGCATCCCCTGGGGCTGCTCTCACTGCCCCTACCTCCTTGCAGGTGCTCACAGCCCTGGGCAAAACCTGGCACCCTGAGCACTTCACCTGCACCCACTGTGGGCAGGAGTTGGGCTGCCAGCCCTTCTTTGAGCGGGGTGGGCAGGCATACTGTGAGGAGGACTACCACCAGGCCTTCTTGCCCCGCTGCGCCTACTGTGCCGGCCCCATCCGTGAGGTAAACCCCCCCAGCCTCCCGTGCCACNNNNGGCCCTCCCCCCTCGCCACCCCCAGCTGCCGTACCGTGCCTCTTCCTGCAGAAAGTCCTCACAGCCCTGGACCAGACCTGGCACCCCGAGCACTTCTTCTGCGCCCACTGTGGGAAGGTGTTTGGAGATGACGGTATGCCCCAGGGGATGGGTGTGGGGGTCCTGCCCCCGTTGCCCCCACTCCAGGTATCCCCTCCATAGCCCAGCCCTTGCACCCACTGCCCCATCCGATAGCCTCCCCCCGCCAGTCTCTCTCTTGCCTGCCTTGCCTCCTATCCTGGGCATGCCCCACGGCCATGCCCCACTGCCCCCCACTGCAATCCTTCCCCCAGGTGGGTGCCCATCCCAACACCCTCCCCGCAGGTTTCCACGAGCGGAGCGGGAAGCCGTACTGCCACCAGGACTTCCTGGCCATGTTTGCCCCGAAATGCCAGGGCTGCAACCGCCCCGTGACGGACAATTACCTGTCAGCTCTGCAGGGCGTCTGGCACCCCGAGTGCTTCGTGTGCGCGGTGAGTGGGTGGTGGGCCAGCGGGGACGCAGGGCTGAGTGTGTCCCCGAGGCTGTGCCAGAATTCCCTGCCTCCTTCCCTCCAGGAGTGCCTGAGTGGCTTCGCCAGCGGCTCCTTCTTTGAGCTGCAGGGTCGTCCTTACTGCGAGCTGCACTTCCACCAGCGGCAGGGCAACATCTGCCATGGCTGCGGCCGCCCTGTGACTGGCCGATGCATCACAGCTGCAGGGCGCAAGTACCACCCTGAGCACTTCATCTGTGCATACTGCCTGGGCCAGCTGCAGAAAGGCACCTTCCGTGAGCATGGCAACAAGACGTACTGCCAGGCCTGCCATGATAAGCTCTTCCTCTGATCCCCAGCCCCCCAGCGTACAGCCATCCTTCTTACCTGGCTGGATGTCCCTGGCATCGTCCCTGCTGAGCCAAACATGCCTTGTATTGTCCCACCCATCAACATTCCTGGCATTGGTCCGGCTGAGCCAAATGTCCCCAGCCTTGTCTCAGCCAAGCCAGACATCCCCAGCATCATTCCTTGTTCCCCTCCCCACCCCCAAGACATTCCTGGCATTGTCCCTGCCAAGCCACACATCCTGGGCATTGTCCCCTCGACCTGAAGCAATAAAACACTTGGCCCTACCTTTGCTCTGCTCACTGGTGGCTTTGGGGACAAAAGTGAAAGGCAAGAGGGCTGGAGCCCCCCCATAGACAGCTACATCCATCAGTGCTGCCCACTGCCCACGGGTGCATTGGGTCCCCATCTTCCAGGGTTCTGCAAGCCAGGGTTGACTCTGCGCCAGCTGCCTTTCCCCCATAACCAACCCTGGCCTCACTGGGGCAGCAGTTCAAGCTCCAGCCATGCTGCACCACGCAGGGAATCGGCACCACCCCAGACCTACATCACCACAGACCCGCATCCCACTACCACAGTGCAAAAAGAGCTACTCTGCGCCCCGGTGAAGTCTTTCCAAGAGCAACGCAGCTTTAGTAAAAAGCTGGTTTGAAGCAGAAGCCAGAAAACTGCTTCCAAAAAGGTATTCCTACAAAATTTACAGAATTTCTTCCTGTATTTTTCACATACACATAGGTGAAAGCAAAGTGAGTTAACATGGTGTTTCAGCCTGGCTTTGGTATTCCCCAGGAAGGTATGAGCATGTTTGGAGCCTAGCCATACTCTGCAGGGGCAGCCCTTGCTTCAGAAGGTTGCCCTAGCCAGGTTTTTTTACAAGGATGCACTCAGCACTATGGAAATTACACTTCACTTGTGCAAAGTCTACCAGCCACCAGAGGAGAGGGAAAATTCAGGGAAAGGCTTCCCAGTAGGAAGCTCCAACACTCCAGGGAGAGCTCTCAGCTACCTCCTGAACAGCCTCAAGCACCCTGCAGAAATTGCTGGCAGCTCAGTACAGTTTTGGTACTTTTTATTTTTCCTCCATTCTTTTGCTAGAAAGAGGATGAAGTGTCACTCCAGCCCAAGAAGGGGCTTGTCCAAGTGGCATCTTTGAAAGCCACACAGAGCCAAGCAAGCAACACTCAAGAGCACAGCCCTACCCCTGAAAAAGACACTTAGTCCCAAGAGTAAAGCTAAAAACACCAAGGTGGCAGCCTTAGATGGAAGGCACGCAGACACACTTTAAAAACTTTATTTATATAAAAAAAATCATTTTGTTTTAAAAGCATTACAAGAGTGTGCACAGGAATCAGACAAGGAACGGCTGGTTGCTCCCCACTCCCCTCCTCCCTAGCCCCACTCCGTGCCAGGGCCAGGGGTGGCCCAGGAGAGCCAGGACAGGGGAGAATAGGGTAGCTTTTTTTTTTGGTTCATTTGGAATTAAAAATTAAAAAAAGGAATTAGTGTTTTACATATTTAAAGGAAAAGAGAAGAGTTAGACCCCAGAACAAAACCAAACTGAGCTGAGGTGGGGCTGGAGCCAGGGAGGGCTCAGCCAGAGCTGGGAGGTGCTTTTGGGCAGAGGAGACAGGAGCAAGGCACCAGTTCCACCTGCTGCAGCCTCCCTGCTCCCCACATGAGCCCATGCTTTGGGGGGAGCCCCAGGCTGGGGAGGGCTCCTGCTCCAGTTTGCAGCCTCCTACAGAGGCTTCCAGTTGCACAGGAGCCCAAGGGCTCCCCAAAAGATCACAGCACTTAGATGTGCCCACCACCACCACAGCAGAGGGGAGGAGGAAGAGGATGTGTATGTCCCAGCTCCTGTGGCAGCCCAGTCTCCCCAGGACAGGATGCAGATGAGAGCGCTGCACCCCATCAGTGAGAGCAGGGGGGCTGGGATCCCCCAGAAAAAACAGGCTTCCAGCCCCACTGCAGACAGTTAAGGCTCCTGGAGGGGAAGGGAAGAGCTCAGCCCTGTCGGCAGTCCAGGAAACACCCCTTCCCCAGCTAAGAAGCCAGACAGTACAATTCAAAGAGCTATTTCACAGTGGCAAAAAGAAAGGCACATCAAGAGAAAGTCAGAGGGGCACTGCTGCAGGCAGCTGGGTGCACAGGGATGAGGGGGGGATCCTGGCTCTACCTGCATGCAGCCCTGCCAGCGCCTGCTCCTCACACCTGGCACAGTGTGCCCCAAGAAATCTGCCTCTCTCCAAAAGCCCTGCCGCATCTCCTTCCAGAGGGACCCATCGCCTCCCACGCAGGGAGGGAGACCCAGCCCAAGCCCTCCACACTGACCACCTTCCCCACATAAGAATCCTTCTTCACACAGTCACTGGGTGGGGTCCAGCGGCCCCATCCAGACCCCTCTGCAGGATCCAGAGCCAGATCCCCCTTCCCATGCCCCTGAAGCCTCATCTAGAGCAAAGCAAGAGAAGTTATTGCTGTTTTTCCTCCCCCTCATCCATGACTACAACCCCCCTCACCCTGGTCTCACCACTACCAGGGAGGGATGCCCCTGTTGTCCCCATGGCCCTGGTTGAAGAGTGATCCCCCACAAAAATATATCCTATAGGCAACAAAACAAAGAAAACAAAAAAAAGCGGTGAGTGAGGTCCCAGTCTCTGTCCCTGCAGATATCTCCAAGCAGAGGGAAGGCAGTTCCTGGTCAAGGCAGAGATCCAGAGTCCTTTTGCAGCATCCATGCCAGTCGATCTGGCAGAGTCAGGCAGGAGGGTTTTACTCTCTGGAGGAAGGAGGTGGTGGAGGACAGGGAGGAATAGTTACCAGTCAAGATATCCCAGAATGGGGAGGTGCAGCGGTCTAGAGGAGGCAGAATGGCCCAGGCTGCCCCTGGGGGACCAGGCCCAGTCATTTGGCTGGCTAGTTGGCACAAACAGTCCAGCAAAAAATCCAAAAATATAAGACAAAGGTAAAAGTCGGTCCATTCCACCACAAAGAGTTATATATATATATTTATATATATAATATATTATCAACCCAAACTGAGTGGAGGCGGGGACATCAGCTAGATCTTCTGCTGTGGAGAGAGAGGGAGAGATGTTAGCCCACCTGGAGAGCAAGTGAGCTGTGGAGGTGTGATCATGGCCCCAGTGGATCAGGCACCGATTGCAGGCAGCAGCAATCAGAGCAGAATTTGGCTGGCTAAAGCACCCCTAACAACGTAGCAGGATCTGTCACCGCTGTTCAGATTGGGTAGGACACTGTGGGACATACCGACACAGGGGAAAACACAGCAGCAGCATCCTCCACTTCCTCTACCTCAGGCTGCGATTCCTGCCCCTCCTCCTGCTGCAGACACACGGGGGTTAGTAGGGGCAATGGAATGGGGTGCATGGGGTGTTAGCTGTGGGAGTCCAGTTCTCCCCTCCTCCTGCCAGCCAGGACAGCGATGTGTCATCTCCTGCACCCCAGTCCCACTCACTCTTCCCTCATTAGGAAGAGCTGCTCACCATCAGTGGTGCTACCTTCACCGGCTCCATATCTCCAAGGTCACCAGATCGATCCAGTGTCCTGCTGTGGTCCCTCTCATTGAGTGTGGAATAGTGTTCTGGAGCAGGAGAGGGGACAGTCAGTCATGTCACCTCCACAGGAGGCAGCACCATCCCCAAAGGAGATGTGAGCTCTGCCCCCTCTCAGCATACCGAGGAGGCAAGATGCCCCCATTCCAGTCCCTCTCCTACCTGGTCCCATGTTGCTCATCTGGATCTCCTCCCGGGAGGATTTCTTGTCTAAAAGCATGGGAGAGCAGATCAGACACAGCCCCTGCAGCCACACGCAGCAGAGGAACCACTGCCTACCACCCCAGCTAGAGAAGCCCAGATCCAGCTGCAGCACTGTTGACCCAAGGATGCTACAGGACCTATGTTAACTGCACACATCATTTCTAGCCCTGAGAAGCCATCTAAAGCCCAAATTGATGGCCTTGTGAGCAGCTGTGGCTGCCAAGAAAGCTAGGGGTGAAGAGCAGGGAGGGGACAAAGGCCAACTGTTCTGGGTACCCACAAGGTGGAAGGATGACAGTGAGGACAGGTGCTAAAGGGGAGGCAACCTACCTGTTTTTTGGTTCCTGTCGATGAGAGGCAAGGTGCTGTCATCAAAAGAGTTGCCTCCCTGGGTCCGAGAGGCATTGCTCAGGTTCACCTGGAGCATCAGACAGTGACCACTCACACCCTGGCCCAGATATTCTTTCCCCATCAGCACATCCCACCCCTCCAGCCCCCAAGACCAGGAACCCTCCCACAGCCCTTGAGCAAGGGGCCCGAAGCAACCAGAGGGTGCTCCAGAGCCCATGGCTATACCCACATTAGAGAGTAGAGGTGGCCAGCCTGAACTGGGTCAGGGCAGCACCCAGCCCTTAAGAAGCAAGGACAGTTCCAGCTTTTGGGAAAGAAACCAAACCCTAGAGAACCTTGTTCTTCAGCACCGCCACAGTGGCTTTTAGTGCTGCAAACTTTCCAACCTGCAGATCTGCATGCTTACATGTGGGACACAGGACTTAACACTTTACAGAGTGTTTCTTCCTTAGAGACTTCCTGCTGGCCATCCACTAGTAAGTGGCAGGGGGGACGCCTTCAAGGGTCTCCAATTGCACCAGCAAGGTCAGAGCTGAAATTCAGTACTGCTGAGCTCCAGGAACACCATTCTCCCTGCTGCAGGACCCTACCTAATAACCCAGCCATGACAGGACATCCCCATACCTGGAAATCTGACTTCTTCCAGCCTTCCTTCTCAAGGGGCTTCCGCAGCTCTTTATATCCCCAGACTGTCTGCAAGACAAGGGCAGCTGCTCGGACTTCTCTCTCTGAGCGGTTCCTAGAAAGAGGTGAAGGAAGAGATGTTTGCAAATACCCATGGCCTCAAGGAAGTTCCTGGAGAAGCCCCTCTCTGCCACTTGCATTATCCTTCAAGCAGAGCCTACCCAGATTTGTTGATCAGCACCAACTTCTCAATCCCCTGCGTTTCCCGCAGCCTCTTGGCAGCCTCAAGGTTGTCTACAATTACTTCATTGATGGTGTTGAGGATTGACACCACTGTGTCCTCAGAGAGATTTTTGGCTGGGGTCTGCTGGCCTCCAGGCAGGTTCTTCACTAGGTTGGGGATGGCGTGTTTACCTGTGAAGGGGAAAGAGCTGGGCATGAGCAAGCAAGGAAGAGGACTGCAAAGGAAAAAATCACTGCAGAAGGATCAGGGACAGGTGACCAATTTTGACGTCCCTCTCAGTGGGGCTCAGCACATGCTACTCTGGGAGAGGAACAGTAGACAGACACTGGGCTGATGTCACGCCCACACACTTCCTCAGCTGCCAAGATCAGGAGGAAGTTCCTGCCTAACCCAGGTGGCTACGGAGAGTATGACATCCTCTCCCCCACAGCCCTCACCTATCAGCTCTTTGTTACGCAAGTCAACAGCCAGGTTGCGCAGGGCTCCGGACGCTGCTTTCACCACTCGCTCGCTGTCGTGGGTCAGGAGGTCAGCAATGGCAGAGAGTCCCTTCTCCTGGCGCAGCGCTGAGCGGATGTACCGGCCATACTGCAGAGGAGAGGCAGAGCACCACAGTCTCTCCCTGCTCCTGGGTACACCACTGGGAGCCTTGCCACCCACCCTCATCTTGGGAATAGAAGGTCCTGGCTTCACCCATGGTGAGACAGACTGCAAAGGTCCCATTCCTGTCCTTGAAGCCCCCCTGCAGGCCAGGCAAGCAAGATTTCCCTGATAGTCTTTCCATACACACTAAAATAATGCAGGTAAAGGGGCTGTAGCAGCCCCAAACCTTCATTCCCTGCCCCCAGCCTACAGAAGGGAAGGAATGGCAGGGAGCCCACTGCAGGCAGGGACACAGACAGGCAGCCCTTGGGAAGACACAGCTGGCAGGGAGCACGGAGCCCTTAAGAGCACAGGAGGTACCTGTTCCACACCTGTACAGGCCTGCTGAACAGTACTGTCCTGGGTAGTGAGCCATGCACAAAGGGAACAGCCCAAAACAGCAGAGCCTTGGCCATCTAGAGGTCTGCTGCTCCCCAAGGCCCCCTTCCCTGCAAGACAGATGAATGTGGAGATGGTCAGCTCCACAAGGCACTCACCGTCCAACTGCCAGCGCACAGGTTCTGAATGGCTCCTGCCGAAGCCTCTAGGATGGCTGGAGTCTTGCTTTCCTTTAGAAGTGAGATGTATATCCGGACCACTTCTGGCTGGAAGAGGAGCTCATAGCCTGCCAGAAGAACAGAGGTAGGAAGGACTTAAGGGTTCTGCTTAGCATTTGACTAATTCAAAGGAGCACTGCTGGGCAGACGAGGCTGAAAGCTTGCACTCAGGCTCACTGCTCCCTGGAGGCTGCATCCTTGGTACAGAGGGGGCCAGGCTGCCCCAACACTACCAGAAACCCCAGCCCTAGTATCAGCCCTGATCAGGGATGGCATGGCTGCTGCTCACAGTCTCCAATGCAGTGCTGCTGCTCAGGAGGGGTTTAGGCTGAGCCGCATCACTGCTGCCATCAGCAAGGAGACCTCAATTTCAGTACAACACCTGCCTGAGAAGTACCCAACCCAGGCAAGGGCACGTGGTGGGGCAGCAAACTTGGCAACCAGGCACTGTGGTAGCAAAGGGCTCAGCCCACAGTCTCAGCAGGAGGAAAGGGAAATACCCCAAGCAAGTGGCCACCAACACCACATTGAAGAAGCTTGGGTTCAGCTCATCCTCAAAGACTGAAAGCACCAGGTCTCCAGCTCTTTGGTACCCTGGCAAGCAGGCAGGGATCAGGCCTTCGAGCGTTAATTCTTTTCCATGGAAACATATGCCCAGAAGCGGCTTGTAAAGCAGTGAGACTGCAGTTTACAGTTGCGAGGCTGGGTTTTCCATCTTGTTCTCTGTCCTCAGCTGTGGTAAGGTATGTCCCCATCCCCTGAAGACAGAGCAGGTGGCTTCTCGGGCTTCCACCAGAGACAGGTGCTGACTCTTCCTGCAGCCCACATCAGCCTGAGGAGCCACCACCATGTATTTGAGCTGCTCACAAGGTCAGGTCTGTCCTAAGTTTCCTTGTGATTCTTCTAGCTCAACTCTTCATACCCCTGGGAGCACCAGGGTCCTCCCAGGAACCACATGGTGTTTTGGGGCAGAAAGAACTTAACTGAAGCCCTAGGCTAATGCCCACTGCTTGGCCAGCCAGAGAGGGGCTGTGATTCATAGCCCTCTAGGCAGCAAGACACTTGTCCCCAGAGGCTTCTTGGAATGACCCTTCCTCATGCTCATGCTGGAGAACACTTTAAGGCAGGTTGTATTGGCTTTAAATCCTGCCCATTCTCCATGCCCAGGAGAGAAGAGCAAGCAAGAAGGCAACTGTGCTGAGAAGTCTGAGACCACCATAGAGGGCTACCCTTCCTAGGGCTATGTCACCATGCTGTCCCTCAGTCCCCAGAGCAACAGTTCCCTCTGCAGCCCTAGGAAGCCTGTCTTGAGGCAGCACTGACCTCCCCCAAGCACAACAAGCATCTCTGTGGCAGAGCTAGTGTTTTAACAGGCATTTGGGCAACCAGAAACATACCTCCTCCAAACCAAATTTCTGCCCATTTGGGAGGCTCACTTTAATGGGAAATCAACTCTGCTCACTCCTCTACTGGACTGCTTGTGGAAAAGCAGCCCTGCACACCCAAACCCTGTGCAAACACACTGAGGAACATACCTTTGGCTGGAGTTGTTCTTTTGGGAAAATCCACTGTATCGGCACCAGGGTCTTCTGGGAGCTTTTTACCTTTCAAAGGGCAGAGAGAGGCATAAGACACTTCCTCTCCCCACCCATCTCAGCCCAACAGCTCTTTGCCACTCGCTACAAGAACAAGCCCAGAGGTGAGCTGAAGCTAAGCTACCAGCATGTCCCAGAAGGGGATGTCAAGGGCATTAGCCACACTGCAGGCAATACGTGCCCACCTGGGGGCAGGACAAAGAGAGCTAGAGAAAGCACCCAGTCAAACCACAGAAAAATTAAAACCAAGAGCACACTCACCTCTGGAGAACCATTCGTCTATTGGCGAAGCGGAGAGAAGGACAAGAGAGGGGGGAGGCAGGAGGAGAGAAGTGCCGACAGCATCATGGGGCAGATCATTTGACAAGAAAGCAAAGGGAAGGGGAAGGGGCAACACAGGAAAAAAGGGAAGGTGTGGAGTTAGTGGATATCTATCCATCACCATCCCACCACCACAGAAACCCACCATTAGCTTGTGTCAAATGCTTTGGGTAAGCCAAGCAGTAGTTCCCAAAGCCAGGGGAGGCACAGACCACTGTGTCTCCAGAGAAAGCTGCAGTTTAGCCTTCACACAAGAGATGCCAGAGTAGGAGCACAGAGACCCCAGACCACCCTCAAGCTTCACTGTAGTAGATCTGTCTTCATCCCACCTCCCTCCATGCTGCTGCCACCTGACAAACCTTTGCCCTTCTTGGCACCAAAGCAGCTCGCAGCATGGGGCCCAGCATTGTTGGCAGGGGCCAGGGGTGTCTCCTGGTAGCGCTCAGCATGGGGGATCTCACGGTGGACTTGGTAGGACAAGTTTCTCAGCAGACACACACAGTTCTCCACCAGCTAGAGAGAAAGCCAGACAGTTTGACTTGGCACAGTGCATGCTCATCCCGTGTCTCTGAGTGAGGGCCCCGTCACAGCTTGCAACCCAGAGCCAGGCCAAGGTGGTCTGAACTGGGACCAGGGGATATGTACCCCATCCCAAAGAAGGCATGGCCAGTTCTGCAGGCATGATTTCATACTCTGCTGTGCCAAGAAATCTCTCTGCCATAAACACGAAAGGTCCAAGGAAAATTGAAGCCAACGCCTCGTTAAGGCAGATCAGAGAGCCCTGAGCCAGGGCATACCAGCATGGGGATGAGCAACACCACAAGACCCCTGTTGGGGGGCCAACATTCCTACTGCAAACTGCTGGCTGAGTGCCAGACACCTCCTGGTCAAACAGTACCCAGGTCACACCCCACACAGGCTCTCTCTTCCCAAGCAGAGATCATGGGAAGGCTTGAGCCTGGACTGGGTTTTCCCAAGCTAGTCCTGTCAGAACAAATCCCTCCCTAGTGAAGATTCCCCCTGTCCATTCTTCACCTGTCTTGGGATAAACCCAGTTTCAGCCACCATGAACAGCAGAGCACTGCTAGAGCTGGTTGACAAGGGCAGAACCCTACATGTGCCCAGACAACACCCCCACTGTGGTACCTTGCTGTCCGAGTCCTTCTGGCCGATCTCAGACTGGACGATGTAGATCAGGGCATCCACCAGCCCATCGCATTCCCGCAGCTTCCGACGGGCCTCACTCCGCTCTGAGCTCACATTCCTGGCAGGGAGGAGAGAACCATCATGGGAGAGACAGCTGAGGGCAGGCAAGGAACAGCCCACACTCAGCAGAGCTCAAACCAGAGAAAAGCTCCTGTAGCTCCCCTCCATTGAGAGAAACTCCTTGAAAATCAAGGACTGCATCACCAGTAGCTGTCCTAGGAGAGCAGCTCCTCTGCAGACCTCCTTTAGCAGGTTTAGTTCCAGAAAGCTACCAGGAACAGCCAGGAAGGAGCATTACGACAGTGCCAACCCACACCAGTTCTCTGCCAGCAGCTGGCAGCCCTGCTCCCATACCTAAGGCAGCCAGCAGTGTTGGTGAGCACTGACTCCCACTCGATATGGCGGGGTTTCGAGTCCTCGTTGGGTTCCCGCTCCCAGCCTGAGCGGGGAATGACAACCTCATCAGTCAAAGCATGTAGTGCATGATCCACAATGGCCATCTTGATGGAGTCATGCGAGGACAGGTTCCACAGTGTTCCTGCAATGCCACAAGCAGTAGGTCATCCATCAGACCATGTGGGCTTAAAAACTCACTGTGCATCCCTCACCCAATGGATTAGCCCCTCCTCTCCTTCCTGGAGCCATTACCTGTGATGACCTCCGTGAGGTCCATGTCATGGGCCTTCCGCAACAGGCGCACCAGAGCAGGTACCCCATCGCAGTTCTTGATGGCAATCTTATTGTCTTGGTCCTTGCCGAAAGAGATGTTCTTGAGGGCTCCACAGGCACCATAGTGAACCTCTTTCTTGGGGTGGTCTAACAACCCCACCAGCACAGGAATACCCTTCAGCTTGCGCACCTCTGTCTTCACCTTGTCATTACGGTAGCAGAGGTGCTGCAGGTAGGCGGCCGCATTGGACTTGACAGCATCCAGACGGAAGCTCAGCATGGCTATTACCTCCGGCAGCTCTGGCTGGCGCCAGTTACCCGGGGCTACACCTCCCTTCCGCAGGCTGTCCAGACTAGCCAAGCTACCCCGCTCGTGCTGAGCCAGAGGGGCCCAGTAGTACCGGTCGGGGGCCACTTCATCTACCAGCATGTCTTCATAGCTCCTAGGAGAGAAGACAGCAGGTGTCAGTGCAAGGCCTAAACCTAATGCACCAGAAGACAGGTTGAAGCACGCACAGTGTCTAGTCACCACTACCCTGCTGGAGTGCACTGGGCAGACTCCCACCAAGGGCTCAGAGCCAAGCAGCAGCGCAGTGGGGAGGCACCTTCCTGCTCCACACATGGGGCCCAGCTGGAGTCCGTAGCTGTGGGAGGCCACCCCCCATGCGTCCCCAGGCCTGCTCCAGAAGCAGGCTGCTGTTCCCCAGGAGAAGGCAGCCTCAACAGCTATTCTAGTCCCTTCCCACCCACCCACTGGGTTTAGCTTTGGGTCAGAGACTGGATAACCTCTGCATAACCTCCACGGACACAGGAGCCAGCCCTAGAGGCAGAGAAAAACATTTGGGCCTGCAGCCACTAGAGGGCAAGTTAATACCACAACACATTGCTGGGAAAGCAAGTCACCCAGGAGTTCCCCAGGCCCATTACACCAGCACTGCGTGGGTACAGCAAGCACCCAGGAGTCCAGTTTCAGGGCACCCAGTTCTCTGCTGCACTGTCTGGCTGTATCCAACACTGCACGCCATCACCCCAGCTCCCCTGCAGTAGTCTAGGACTCACAAGCTGCTGCCAGACCAAGCCACTGCCATTGTTTCAGAGCATCACGGACAGAGCAAAGATTTTTACCCAAGATGGGGCTCAAACTCTTTTGCCTGCAGATGCCCAGCAATATAGGCAAGTCACACTGCTGCCCAGGGGACAGGCTTAGTCAGGCATCAAGAGACACCCGGACTCCAGGGATCAACCTCACTGTTCCCAGCTGTGGTCCCACACCTACTCTCCTGGTGAAGAGTGGTTCACCCACAGACCTAGCAGCACTGGGAATGAGCCCCACCAAGCACATGGAAGCTGAAAGGAAGTGCAACTAGTCGTGTGTCGTCGTCGTCCCCGTCCCCCCCCCAAGGTGACATTTAACACCCCCAGAACATACACCACACAAAATCCTGGATTCTTGCCCTATTTTTCTAGTCACTAGCGATATAAACCTTCCCCCCACCCAAGCAGAGGAATCCAGCAATTTCCAACAGAAGGGGATGGGAGGGGACTTAGCACTTAAATGGAGGGGCCTGACCACTGCTGTCAACCCTGCTGTGCCAAGGCACTGAGGACACACAACCAAGGTCCAAGATGAGGTAGCATCCTCTGGCTCACATCTGCCCCAGGGACTGCTCAGCCACCTTCTGAGCTCCCAAATTAGGTGCAAGCAGCCCCCTGCTCCTGAGCAGGCAGGGAAAGTTGCAATGAAGGATGGCAGCAGGTTCTGCTCCCTACACCACCACTTCCCCTACAGCCTCTGGTACAAGACTCGCCGAAACCACTGACTCTGGGTGGAAGCCACTTCCACAGTCACATCCCCCTCGGGTGCTGCTGCAGAGCTGCCTGCAGGCCACCACCGCAGATGGCGGCAGTGGGCTGCGAGGTTGGCTTTCAGCATGTCCTGACAGGGAAATGCGCTGATTGCCACATGGTCTAACTACTAAGAGATGCCAAGGAGTCCGGCCACTCCAGGGAGTCGCTCCCCACTGCTGTAGGACACAGTGCTCAGTGCACCATGCCAACCACCACCACCATCCCCACAGCAGGACAACGCAGGAGCAAGATGCAGTCGAGTGCCAGCACTGCAAACAAGCCGCCCAAAGCTTGTCAACACAACCAGTAGCTGATCTTGCTCCCGTACCAAGACTCTTCACACCCCAAAAGGCAGCTCCTGCCCAGCCATGAGGGTCATTCAGTGCTGAATCCCACCCTGCCCCTCCAGGTGAGATGGGGCTGGCAGGGAGCAGGGGAGCACACCCTGCACTGCCACGGAACCCCTCTTCCCCTGCTGAGAGGGAGCTCCAAGAAGAGCCACAGGAGAGGGGACTCGCACGCTTTGCAGCCAATGGTAGCCAGCACTCGCTGCATCTCTCAGCTCAACACACTCCTTTGTCTCCCATGTGCCTGGCAAGCTGCCTCCCTGAAGGAAGTCATTAACAGCCAGGCCCCTGCTCAACACAAACATCTGAGGCAGGGGGGATGCTGATCTCGCCTGTTCCCATTCCTGCAAGCCAGGTGGCTGAGTGCAGATGGTAACTGAGAAGGCAGGGGACAAGCCAAACTCAGCAGCACCTGGATTCCACAGATTGCTGTGATCTTTATCCATCTTCCTAGGGAGGGAGAGCCTGCTCATGGGCCACACCAACCCACCTTCCATACCCTGCACCATCCCTGCAGGACAAGGTGACATATCCACCAGGGCTGCTCCTTGGCCGTGCTTGAAGTGGGACCTTCTCCCTCTACTGCGACCCAAGTCCCCCGGTCTCCCACCTGGCTGCAGCTCCTGCACCTGGCCCCACACCTGGCTCCTGTAACTCCTGTCCTCCAGGACAGCAGAGAGGACTCAGGGTCTCAAAGCCCAAGCAGTTCAGACCAGGCCATCCAGAGAGGGCTCCTGCCCCCACATGCTGAGCAGGATGTGAACCCAGGGAAGGCTTGCAAGCCAGAGCTTTCTGTCTTGGCTGGCATTCACTCCCTCTGCAGCCCCAGGCTGGAGCAAAGCAGCCACAGGTCAGGCACGCCTGCTTAATCCTTTCTGCCCAAGCTTCTTACTGAGGGGCTAGCCATGACAGCCACGTGCTCAAAACTGCTAATGCTGGCTTCTCACAGGCTGCTTGAGTCTGTGCAGGCAGCGGGGCCAGCAGCCTTGCCTGCCCTCCTCTAGCTGGCACAAACTTCACAAGGTGAGGCAGGCCAGGGAAATCAATCTGGGTGAACAACCGCCCTGACTGGTTCAGCACAGCAACAGAAACACTTGTGCTGGCACAAGCCACAAGGACAAAGCTCCTCCTTTAGTCCCTTCAGCAGCCAAGGGCTACCATGGATCTACAGTACACAACTCCAGACAGGCAGATCTCCAGCAGGGGCTGGCAAGAGGCTTCTCTCCCTTGCGTCTCTCCCTCCTGCCCCTGTTTTATGCCCTAGGACCTTAAGCAGCCCGTGCTCAGCCTTACCCATCTTCCCCCGCTCCAGGGCACTCGGGAGATGTATATCCATCCTAGCCTGCTGACACAACCCCATTCCCGGGACCCAGGCTCAGCCCCTCACTCCATTCCTAACTCACCATCCTCTGAGCCAACCTCCAGCACCTCCCCAAACCCCGCTTGACAGCCCAGGCAACAAGCAGAGCAGGCTGAGAGGCTTAAGGAGGCAGCAGCAGTGTTTGTGCAAGAGACACAGCTGGCACAAGACACCAGCCTACAGGAGTCACAGCCTCAGGCGTGTAACATCCCAGGATACCCGGCCACATACCTGGCAGGGGAGTTAAAGGACCACCAAGACCCTGCTCTGGCTGCCCACGGGCAGCCGCAGCCTGGTGGGGCAGCTGCTCAGCAGTCAGGCTGAAAGAGCCACAGATCACTCCCAGACAAGCAAAGGGGAGAAGCTGCTACTGCCAAACAGGTTAAGCAGCTTCTCCCACCCTGCACAAGGGCTGGGCTGGGCTGCAGGATAGCTCTCCCGGGGGCAGTGCAGGGCTGAGCCTCACTCACCCTAGCCCTGGGCTCAGCACTGCTCCCCAGGGCCGCTCTCAGCTCAGCGAGAGTACAATCACGAGGCTGCTGCCACTTCCAATGCCGGGGCTGTGCCACACAGCCCGCAGGAGGCACAGTTCCCAGTAGGATAAGCCAGGCTGGGGCAGCACAGATGAGTCTGCCATCTCACTAGCAGAACGGGTGGCACAGAGGGAAGGGCCTGGAGCTACATCCAACCATCCAGTGGAACTCCTTGCTGCAGGACGACTGGCTCAATTAGCACTGAGTTTTAACCACCAATTAAGCAGACAATTAGAAGCGGATGCAAGTTTTCTCCTGCGTGAGCCACATGTGACTCAGCTCACTGTATTGTCTCCGCTGTTCTCCTTCCTCCGAAGAGGATGAAGTTAAATGGACCGCATAGCATCCCCTGTGCCAGTGCCTCCTGCCACATACCTGAGCCGCCGCCGAGGATCAGACGGGGTCCCTGCCCGCCTGGCCGTGCCGTAGTCTGACATAAGCCCGTAGTCCACATCTTCAAAGCCCACGCTGCGCTGGTCATCCTCCAGGCCATATGGCTCAGGGTGGAAATGGTTGAGGTCCATGTTGCTGCCCCCGACACGCACTTGAGGCTGGGGGCCATAGATGTCCTGACGGCTGGGGGCCCGGTAGGTGTCCATGGAGGGGCGGTAACGCTCATCAATGCGGGTGACACGGGACAGGCTGCCATAGCTGTGATCGCTGCCTGGGTAGCCATCCTCATAGGGGCGGCCGTAGCCGTCGGGGTAGTGGTAGTTTCGAGGGAGTGTGGCTGTGCCTGGCTGGCTCAGGTAGCCACCGGGGCCCCCATTGCCATTCTTGCGGAAGTTCCTGTCCATGGTCTGGACGTAGTTGCTGGTGATGGGAGAGGTTTCCAAAGGTAACCCATCAGGCCCCACTGGCACCTGCTGCACTGTGCGGGTGGTCACCGTCTTCACCACTTTCTTCACCTAGAGGAATGGATGCAGGACACACTCCTATGAGGAAATCCACCACACCTCTGTGTCCCCAGATTATCCTTCCAGCCCAGCACCTTACTCCAAGCAGATTTCACACCCCATTTCAGCTCACAGCACTGCAAGCTGGCAGACATCACTGCTGTAGCACCCCAGCCAACGTGGTCCCTGGCCAGAGCCCTGTCCCTCCATGCTCTCCCCAGGCCTGTACCGTGGTCTCTGTACGCCGGGTTGTCCCATCATCTGAAGTCTCCACTGACACAACTGACATGGCCCCTTCTGGGTCCTCCTCCATGGTGTACGTCTCCTCCACGATCTGGCCTGGGTCCTGCATCCTGGGGATTGTGCTGTACAAGACGTGGCTGTGGTCCTGAGGGGAGCAAGGGACAGGCAGTCAGCCCCCCCACCGCCAACACAAGCCTCCCTGGAGTCAGCTAGCCCAGAGATGTCAACTCTCAGGGACCCTTACATCCTCTTGCATGGGAGGGGTTATCAACAACCCCACACCCAAAGCTCCTTCAAGCCAGGGCAGCCACATTAGAAACACAAGTCCCCCTTCTCCCAGCTAGGGTGGGGACACTGGAGTCTTGCCCCTGCACACCCCACCGGGCAGGCAGGCTGCCCACAGCCAGAGGGCTCGGCTCCCCTTACCTGTGGCCCGTTGAGCTTCAGATCTGGGTATTTCTGCCTTTCCAGGTCGGCATCGCCCAAGAAACGGCCGTTCTGAAACACACAGCATCACAGCAGGCCTGTTACTAGACTGATGTCCCACTGCTGGGATCCCATATATCCATCCTCCACTCCCCTGCCAGGCCCCAGGCAGGCCACCTCCTGCATCTGACAGATACCCAATGCACACCCCATGTGTCACTTCCAGGAGAGCAGCACGCTCCTCGGGGGTCTGTGTGACATGCAGCAAACCAGCCCCCGTTCCAGCCTGGGGAAGAGTTGGAGGACACACTATTCAGCCCCCCTCCAGACATCCCAGCTCTCCCACAGTGCCCACACACTCCTGATGGAATGGCCAAGACCCTTCCCTGCTCCCCAGCATGGACCTGGAGACCTTCGACATCTTCTGACACAGGAACTGCAAGCGACATCCCAGAGGCCCCCCCAGAACTGCAAGGGAACAGCGTGGATGCTCGGTGGCTGACTGCAGAGTGCTACTGTTTGACTCTTGTGCTTCCCCCCTCTGCCCACCCCTTCCTTCTCCCTGACCCACACGTCTCTCCTAGCACCACCACCTTCCACAGCCAGAAAGGCACCTGCCTCCTGCACAACACCACATTCCAGCCCTCTGAGCACCCCTCTCCAAAACAGAGCCCGGGAAAGTGAGAATAGGAGACAGACCTCAAGCCAAGACAAAGACACATTTCCAGCCCTGTAGAGAAAGGGATTTCTCCCAGCCCTGGTTTGGCTGTTTGGGGGATAGACCGAGACTCCAGGGACTTGCCCATTGTCACACAAGGGAGACACACACGCTCCCCCACAGCTGTACACCAACTCCTGCACTTCAGCCACCTTCAAAGAAGCTGAGTGGGATGGGGAGCAAAGGTGCCGAGGTACTGAATACAGACAGCCTCCAACCTTCACAAAACCAAACCAGAGCTGACCTGGTAGCAAGACCCTCCAGGCTGGCTCCTTCTCCCCAGAAGACTCTGGCTGCCAAAGTAGGTTTGCACATCCCCAGATCACCTTCAGCATCATCAGTGTTACAAGACCGGCCTAGCCCTGCTCCACCTCACATATCCAAGGAGAGCCAAAGGAAGGGAGCCGGGCCCAGGGCTGCCCCCACTGAGGCAGGACTGACACAGACGGGGGCTCTGGGAGCCTCCGCACCCACCTCTGCCAAGGGGGTTTTTTACCTGGTGCCGCCGGGTGAGCGTGCCGTTGGCCAAGCCCGGGCTGGCGTCCTGTGGGGAGACCCGCACTCGTTCCAGTTGGGCTGAGACATGGCGCCGTTCCTCCTCAAGCGCCCGGGTCAGCTTCTCGAACTGTGCCTCCTGCTCCTTGACAGAGGCAAGGATGCTGGCGGTCGACTCCACTTCCGAGTCGTCCATGGGTGATGGGTGCCCAGGACGGGCAGGGCAGGGGCGGAGGGCACAGGGAGGCACAAGCAGAGGTGGCTTGGTGTCAATGTGAGGGGAAGAAAACTGACCCAGAAGGGGAGGAGCCCCTCTCTTCACTGCACATGGTTTGTAGGAGGAAAGGAGGAGAGAAGGCGGTCAGAAGAGACTGATTTCATTAAGACAGATTCTCAGAACAAGAAAAAAATTACCTTATGGCATTAATGCCCACTCCCACCCACCACCAGAGAGCTGGCAAGAGGGTCTCAAGTGCAGCACAGCCCCAGGCATGACTCAGATGCTCCTTGCCCAAGCATTTAAGCTCGGAGAAGTGGCACTTTGGAGGCAGAAGGTCCTCCCCCAAGACACCAAACAGCTGGGGTTCAGCCAGATTCAGAAGAGCTGCTATGTGCTGAGGTTCCCTCTTCCCACAGGGGCCCTCCTCAGGCCACAGGAAAACTTCCCCTACAAGGAAAAGCTGCCCACAGTCAGTAGCAGGAGGGGCAGGCATGTCCCGGCAGCAGAAGAGGGGACACTCTCCCACAGAATGAGAAGTGACCCACATTGCATTATTTCCTCCAGGGAAGGGCTGAGGGAGAGGGCCATATCACTTATCTGCTTCCTCCACCCCATTGTGACAAGAGGCGGAGAGACAGCCCGAGCTCCACAGCTCCTTCCTACCCAGGATTAAGTGGGACGGGATCCCCCTAAAGAGGACCCCATGAGCCCTTTGACTGCTGCCAAAACTCACCACCCTCCAGGTGCTCACCAGGGCTCTCAAGGCTGCAGCAACCCCAGGAGGTCCTCAGTCCACAGATCTAGGAGTGGGCATTGGCTTAGACCCTTCCAACATCCACTCCCAAAGGAGACCAGTGATCGCGCACACCACAATCAACATATTTTGATAGAGAAAGGCAATATTCTTCCATACAGACCTGTTAGAGGAGGAAGTTCAGGTTTGATTGGCAAAGGCACAGGACAGCCAGGTCTAGACGCAGAGAGTCATGGGAGAAAT
This sequence comes from Pandion haliaetus, assembly GCA_013401275.1. NCBI lineage: Eukaryota > Metazoa > Chordata > Aves > Accipitriformes > Pandionidae > Pandion > Pandion haliaetus. The sequence goes on from VYZV01045373.1 coordinate 25,739, forward strand.
AGCCCAGCCACCACAGTGAGGAAGCAGGAGGGAAGAGAGCTGCAGGGACAGCAGGACAGGAGGTCAAAAAAATCACACGAGTAAACTCAAAACAGAAGGTAGGGCAGGCCATAGACTGGGGAAACAGGCTCCTCTCTCCCACCCCCTCTTCTCCAGAGGATGGGGCAGTGTCTGGAAAGGGCCAGTGGGGTGGCAAATACAGCACTGTTCCCACAGTAGCCCCCCAGCTCCATGGAGACCCCAGCATCTCCGACTGTTCCCCACTGACAGGGGAATGGCACAGGCAGAGAGGAGGGGCAAGGGCTCAGCCCTCCACCCCCCACCCAGCCCAGCCGAGTCCCAGCAAGCCCATCAGAGGTTTTCCCAAACCCGTGCACTCATGGCAGGCATGTGGGGACTTGTTCAAGCCAGGCAGCAGCACAGAAACTGCTTTCCCACGGTCTCCAGCATCAGCTCTGCCCACTCCCCCAGTGCCACTGCCCCGGTGTGGCTGTAACAGCAACCTGGGACTGACAGCATGGGCAGTATCACCTCTGCAGAGAGCCCTGTCCCACCCGCCTGCCACAGACAGCCCCTCATGCCCTGGCAGCCCTGCCCCTCCAGTCCCAGCCTGCAGCAGATGCTAGTTCAGAGGAGCTCAGAGTAGGGCTTTTTAATAAAAAAACCAATTTCCCACACTCTCTCAAGTGTACCCAGATCAAACACTTCCTGAAATGCCTCCCCCACTCCCAACAAGTCCACTCCTCCCTGTGACTCTGCCCACCCAAAGCTTCCCTCAGACACAGGCAGCCCTGGTGCTTATCAGACACCGTGGCACCACCATGACTGAGCCCAGCAAAGCAGTGTGGATTTTTTCCAAGTGCTTTGGAAGCTGCCTGCAGCGCATTTGAACATCTGGTCACCACCACCCTGTAATCTGCCTTCATCAATAAAAAAAAATCCAGTTCTTCTACTCATGCCCATGTGGTGCCCAGCAAGAGATGAAGCCGTGATACGCACACTCACTCCAGCTCTCAGCACCCTACCCCAGCCCAACGTGGGCTGGGATGCTCAACGGCTGGTCCACACCCCAGGAGGAACACAGCCCACCACTCTTGGCTCAGGAGCCCAAGCAAGCTTTCAGAGGCTCCCAGACATAACTCCTGGCTCATGCATGTAGCTTTCCACTCCTCCCACCTTGCAACAGGTATGCCCTAAGGCTTTTTTCAACAGATTGACTCCCCAAGCCTTGTATGGAAATGCAGGAACGGCTCTGACCCTTGCTGCTCCGAGGTCCCACCTGTCCCACAGAGTTGTAATAGAGATCCTCTGAAGGAGAGACTTGGTGCCTCCCAGAATGGTGCTGACACATGCCAACTCTCACCCTTGAGTCACACACTCCCCATCTTTGGTGGGCATCCACCCACTTCAAGCAGGGACACAGATCCTCCGCCTTCTGTGACTCACTGAAGGCCACTGTCAGTCCACACCGACACAGAGCAGGTCTGCAGGGCCCAGCTCCACAGAGCTCTACTGCAGGGAGGCTGCTGCAGCCAGCCAGGTGCTGGGGAAAAGCAGCCTGCACCATTGACCTGGTCCCTCTCCCCCAAGAAAGGAGGTGCATCTCCTTGCCACATCCCAGACTTCCCCAGCAGGTCAGAGGATGGTCCTACCATCCAGATACCCTACACAACTGGAGCATCCAAAACCCCAGCCAGAAGCCCCATTGGCTTGTTGCAATTTGTTTCTAGAGCTGTATTTCACCAAGCCCTTTTAAAGGGAGGAACAGCCCCCCTACAGAGAAGGGATCCTCCATGACATGACCTTGCCCAAGTAGCCGTGCTGCTGTGTAACAGCTCCCCAGCCTGCCCTCGACTATCTCTACACAGAAGAGGCAGATTTTTAGAGTGCATGAGGATGGAGCCAACATGCTGGCTTCAAGGAGATATTTAGCTGAGCCCCTGCTCTTGTAAAATGGGCTCACTTGCTTGCAAGCAGGCTCGGTTCTGAGCAGCGAACACAGACCAGCAGGGTTTGCCTCTGCAGGAAGGCACATAAAGGAGACAGCAACCCCAGCAGATTCCTCCAGCCCTACGTGGCTGCCGGGCAGGCCCCGCACAGCCAGCAACGCCTCCCCAGTCCCGGGTCCCCACCTCTGCACATCCCCTGGGAACACCGCCCAGAGAACATGGAAGCTAACAATGAAACTTGCAGGGCCTTCAAGGGCCTCAGATAAGGCGCCAGAGCAGCCGTGAGGCTGTTTCCTTCCCGTCCCTTCCGAAGGGAGTAAACACAACAGCAGGGGGAAGGAACAGGACAGATTCCTCACCCACCAGCTCTCCTTGTCCCCTTGCCCTCAAAAATGCCCCTCCAGCCCACACAGGAGGAGGCATGGGGGGGACACACAGGCCCTCCTTACCTTTTGGGCCACCAGGTCAGAGCAGAAAGCCTCAGGGAGAGGAAGCTGCCAAGGGGCTGGGCTGTGGTCCCAGCCTGGTTGGAGCCCATGGCTCCGCAGACCCATTGACACTGACCAGCTGATGCTCAGGATGAGCCACCCAAGGGTCTCGCCACAGGATCAGGCGATGTTAAGCAGTGGTGTAGTGACTCTCGAGCATCTGGAGCCTGCCCTGCATGCATGGGTGTCACTCCTGCCCTGAACAGTGGGCATGGCTCCATCATGAGCAAGAGGTGCCAGCAGAGCAGGGTACCCGCTGCCCGAGGGGGCTCTCCCAGCTCTCCTCCCAGGGCCTTCACCATTAGGACACACCATCTCCCTCTGCTCTCATTCCAGCCATCTAGTCTTCATCGATCCAGGATTAAAGACATAATTACTGAGAGGCAGTGCCAGGTCCAGAGAGGTTAGCAAGCACTGTCCCCAGCTCTCCCCGCAGACACATGCTAGCGTCATCCCAGGTTGGAACACAGCCCTTCCCTTACAGCTGGCTAACACACAAACCCCAAACAGCCACTCAGCCTTATGCCCTCCCAGCTGTTGAGAATCTGCCCCAAATCCCTCCCACAGTGGCTCACACACCAGCATTTCAGGGACAGGGGCTTCCTGGGCACTGCACAGCACCTCACTGCCTCCTGATGCCAGCTCCAGGGCACCGGTCATCTTCAAAGCAAGACAGGGAGGGGAGGGGAGAGCCTCAGCTTTGCAGCCTGATCACACCAGCCAGCAAGCTGCTTGTGACAGCTCGAAGCCAAGTACACAGGATCCCACAAGGGTGAAATTCCAGGGATTGCTTTGTGCCCATTCCCCCCTCCTCCCCAGCCTCTGAAGATATAACTACAGAGCATTTTTCCAAAGCCAGACCCTGACCATCTTCAAGGATGGCTGTATTAAACCTTTTCATCATGAGAGAGGCACTTGCTGACACACCCATTACTTAAAAACCCCAGCAAGCCAAAAATATTTCAGCTGGCTCAGTTCAGGGCAACACAAAAAGCCTAAAGACAAAATACACCCCAAAGCACCTTCTGCCAAAGGCAAAAGAAGCACCAGAGTACTTTCCCTGTGGCTATCAGTAAGAGGGGACCCCCAGGGACCAACGCAGCTATGCGGAAAGCTTTACATCCCAATCTCTCTGACCTTCTCTCAACTTCCTGGCACCAGCACAACCCTGTGCCGCTGCACCCAGAGGTCCTGAAGCCAGAGCAGGTCCACCACAGCGACATCCAATGTGCAATGCCTTCAGAGAAGAGCCCTCTTGCCAGCAGGGAGGCATCCACAAGCCAATTTGTGTGCACAGAGCTTCCCTTGGCAGGTACCCACAGTAACGTTCCTGGTTGGACTAGAGACTTCGAAGTAGCCAAAAAGACACCCTAAACCCTGACCAAGCCCTCCAGAGCTCTTCCACTGGGGGCAGCTTTGACATGGCACATTTTTCCAAACCCCCTTGCCCCTGTTTCTCCACAGGATTGCCTTCCCCCAGAACAAATACTTTGCCTGGAAAAAGAATTTCCAGGGCCAAACCACAGCCATACCCACCCAGAGCTCACCTGTACCCTCCTCTGCCAGAGGATGGAGATCAAGCCTTGAAGGCTCCCCACAAGGAGTCCTTCCCTGTCAGCCACAGAAAGATTAACCCCAAGGCCCAGACCAAGCCAGCAGATGGAGAATTGTGCACCACAGGCCAGGGAGAACAGACAAGATGTGGCAGATAAGATGCAGGCAGGAGGCCTGACAGGCAGCACCCGCAGCAGTGCAGGGGATCTTGAGCACGCAGCCCTCTGCCTGGGTCTTTCCAAAGACCTGCTCCGCACCCCGAGTCCCCCAGAGAGCTACCACCCAACAGTCCTGGGTTCCCTGGAGCTAAGGCCACTCCCTCAGCACACAGGATTTTGGGCAAAGTTCAACCCAAGCACCTACAAAGCCAGAAACCACCTCCACCACATCAGCCCTGCCCCAGCTCCCTGTTAAGCAACACACCAGGCGCTCATTCCCAACAGCCCTCTGCCACTGCGGAGTGGGGGGGACGGGACAGAGTCACATCAGCTCTGACTGCCAAGTCCCAGCCCTCCCCACAGCTTTACTGCTTGTTTGTGTCCCCCAGGCACCTGTTAAGCAAGTGGCAAGGTTTGTCAGCGTGGCCGGACACCCCTTGCAGCCCTCCTGCTGCTGTGAGGCATGAGCAAAGCAGCCCTTCTCTGGCTCGTCACTACCAGCCATGATCAGAGCCAGGAAGGACGCAGCCCCTCACCCAGGCTGGCTGAGCCCCTGCAGGGACACCAGCAGCTCCAGGCTCCCAGGCCAGCCAGACCCACCTGCCAGACTGACAAGAAGGGATGCACTGCCTGACAAACTTGCTCCTGCTCCACCACAGTCCCCAGCACCGATTAGACAAGAAAAACGGCAACAATCACTCAAATAATTCACCTTGCCCTGTCAATTTGAGGGACTCGGAGGACAGCCAGCTGGCTGCCCACACTTCAAAAGCAAACATCAACAGCGATCAGCACCAGACCCCCCCCCATCCTCGAGAGAAGAAGCAACAAATTCTCCCCGTTCCAGTTGCCTATCATGATGCACTCAGAAAAAACAGACCCCATCAATAATTCAAGGCTGCAATTGTCCGAGCACCTGCAGTGAGTGCATTACACTTGCTTGCTCTGCACAGGTTCACAGCCCTGCTCATTCACCACAGGCTTCTGGTCAGTCTCAATTAGCTAAAAAATAAATGAGCCAGGGTCACACATCAGTCCTTAGACCTCAGCCTGCCAAAGGCAGCAAACACTAACACTACCCAAGGCACAGCAAACCAGCAAGGTATTTGCCAGAGAGCCCACAGGCCCAAGCTCATCCCCATCTTGCCTGCTTCTGCATTCAGTTCAGGAGAACAACAGCCCTCAGGCCACGAGGAAGCAGGACAGTTGATGGCAGGCAGCGGCTCCCACGTCCCTGCGTGGGTGATGGAGATTTTTGGCCATGGCTGTTTCTCTCCCACCACCCTAGAGGCAGGAATGTGCCCACACCCCACACTGCCAGCTCCCACCACACCAGGGAGGGACCCACCTGCCTGGGCAGATGCGTCCTCGCTTCCAGGTTGTGCAAGCCACCTTGCCCACGCTCCCCAGCTTGCTCTGCCCAGGCCCTGCCAGACCCCACTCTCGGGGAGAGGCTCTCCCATCTCCTGCTGTGGGTTTCAGCTGCCTTCTCAGCCCCCGGCCCTGCTGCAAAGGGCTCTCCCCTGAGGCAGGTTACAGAGCGCAGGCACAACAGACTCTGGACAGGCTGGTGGGTGGCCAGCTGGCCCTCCCCGGGCAGGAAAGAGCTGCTCCTGCAGGCAGGTCAGACACCACCTTGGGCACCTACCTGCCCTGGCCCAGCCCCACCTTCCTCAGGGGAGCCATGCCCAAGGCGCCCAGCCCCAGCAAGAGCCAGGCGGGTGAACCACCAGGAGCAGCCACCTCCGGCGGCAGCGGGAAGGGAGCCGCTCGCCTCTGCCTGTCGTGCCCAACTGGTTGGGCCAGCAGCAGGATCGCCAACTGGTCTACCTCGCCTGCCACCCCCATCACCAGGGACGAAGGCCACGTAGCTCCATTGGGAAAGCCTCCCTCCAGAAAGGGGAGTTACCTGTGGAGATGCAAGCAGGGACACAGCACCGCACCTTATAAGGGAGCGGGCCAGCAGCCAGCAGAGGACGATAAGGAGGGAGAGATAAGGGGCAGGGTGGGGCCACGCTGCCGGCTGGAGGGGAGGAAGCAGGCGTGTGTCATTCCCCCCCAGCAAGGGCAGGGGGCCCAAGAATGCACAATAGCGGACGGGTCTGGTCACAGCTGGGGCTTGCAAAACACTGTGGGCAATCCCCTGGGGAAGGGGTCTGGTCCTGGCCCAGCTGAGGTCACCGGATCGGTGCCGTTAGCCACCGCAGCAGGATGAAGGGACAGAGGCAGCCGAGCGGGGCCAGCAGGAGAAAGGAACAGCATGGGGTCGGCTGCAGAGAGCAAGGCTTGTTCTGCTGGTATGCCAGCAATCCGGCTGCAGGGCAGCTGTCGCCCTGGGCACACAAGGGGGGCCGCTGGCCCCCCTCCTGAGCACAGCCGGGACAGCACAGGAGGAGCTCCTTCCCTCCAGGCAGGCCGGGAAAGCTGCCGACCCTCTGCACCGGCCGGGGAAGGGCTGGCCACTCCGCTGGCTGGAGGGAACAGCCAGCACCACAGTAAGTGGAAGGGAGACGGAGCTTCCCTCAGCGCTTTTGGAGAGCAGAGGACAAGCATCGCTCCCAGCAGGAAGGCAGCCAGGTCACTGGGCTCCAGACAGAGACACCGTCCACCCGCAGTCCCCAAGTGGGATGGCCACAGGGCTGGAGCCTTCTTGCCAGCAAGATCCTGCTGCCCCAGGACGCCCCAACAGCCCCACTCCTGCTGGGTACCGCTGCGTGGGTCCCGCCATCCCAGGGACAGCAGCAAGGCAAGGGTCCCTGCCACCCCTCCGCACCAAGCAAGGGCCAGCCCCACAGTTCACACCGCCAGCCCCCGGGCCCAGGAGATTCACATGGCGGGAGCCCTTCAGCAGCACAAAGGCGGCTCTCTCTTCTCTGTGGGAATTCGCAGCTGAGCGCTCGGCAGGGACAAAGGGATTTCACAGGCACATCCCCAGCCGGCCGGCCTCCCTCCCCCCGGCGTTCCCGCTTCCTGTCACAGTAGCACCAGACCTCAGGGGCACAGCAGCAAACAAACACCCAGCGTCGGATTCTGGGAACCGGGCCAGAGCATTCCGGGGCAGGCTGCGCTCCGGCAGCCAGCAGGCTCCTGCTTCACCCAGGCCGCTGCTGGGCCCTGTGGGGTGGGGGGGGAAGCAGCCCCCCGGCTCTGCCACCCCAGCCCAAGGAGCAGCCGGTGAGCCGGCAGGATAGCTCCCCAGCTCCTTGCTGCACCCGAGGAACGGCAGCCACCCTGATGGGGGACATGAGATGTCCCCATGCCCACGGGGCTCAGCTGGAGCCCCGGCGTAGTGCTGAAGGTCAGTGCTGCCCCCCGGCTCCAGCCATGCCAGCGTCCCTGCCCTTCACCAGTCTCTCCCCCCACACACCACCACGCTGAACTTTCCCATTCAGCTGCCTCTCTCCCACCACAAAAACAAACACCAGCCCAGCTCCGCAGAGATAAGGGCTGTGCCAGCAGAGCCCAGGGAGCAAAGTCCCCCTCAATTAAATCCGAGCCTGCAGCGCCACAGGAGCCACCCCACCGGGCCCAAGCGGAGAGATGAGGGCATGGCCGATGGGCCCGGTGTCCCCTGGGCCCAGGGGCAGATTTAGCTCTTCAAGGGCTCGCATCTGCTGCTGGCTGCCCCCAAGCAGAGAGGCCGCAGCCCGGTGGCCAGCATTCCCAGTACGGGAAGCCTCCCTTCATCAGGCCGTGGGCGCAAGCATGTGCAGCAAGCTGCCACCCTGAAGGGCCCCTGCCAGCAGAGAGCCTGGGATGCAGAGCGTTAAGACGACTCAGTGCCAGCCCAGCACCCGGACCCACGGATTTGGGCCTCCTTCCCCAGCACAGAGCCCTCACCACAGCGCCGCAGCCCTCTTCCCAGGGAAGCCACTTGAGATCATTTCCTCTCCCGACACCTGCAGCCAGGCTGGGCCCCAGGGCCCAGCCCCAGCTCAGCTCGAGTTACTCTGCTCCCACCAGTGCACAGAGGCACAGGGGACTGGAAGCATAGTGGGAGTCACACCACTAGCAGTATGGGAACTGCACCGCTGGGCTCGTCTGCGCAGCACCCAGCCTAGGAGGCCAGCCTGCATTATCCACCCTCCCTGCAAGGAGCGTTCAAGTCACCGAGGAACCACGACCAGGGATATGGAGGAGGGCAGAAGCCCAGGGCCCCCCACCCATGCCAGCAACCCCACACAGGGTCTCCCCACGCCCCCTGCCCAGGGGAGACCAGGGCACCCCAGAGGCAGACAAGGTGCCCTTCCCTCTGCCAGAGAAGCCACACACCCCTCCCCAGGCTGCGCAAACAGGCAGGCGGTGAAGAAGGGTTCGGTTCAGTGTGGGAGCGGCAAGGAGGGAATTGCCGAGATTAAGCTAAACTGCCCTTGCAGGGGCGGCCCGAGGGAGCAGCCCAGAAGAAGCCGGAGCCTCCCCCCCCCGGCCACCCCTCACCCCGGCCACCCCAGACTCCCTGTCATGGTTTAACCCTGCTGAAACCAGGACACTCCCCAAGCAGGTAGGGCGGCCAGCAGGCTGAGTCACAGCACAAATCACCCAGGGGCCAGGCTGAAAACCCCAGCTCCATTCAACATGACCTCATCAGGTGCCCTGCTCTCTAATTGCATGCGTGCATCTGTGCTCAGAGACGACTTGGAGGGCCCTGCCAAGAGGAGTAATGAATGGTTAAGGAAAACCACCGGAGAAGCATCAGGCAAGAGCCAGGGACTGAATCACAGCTGGGGGTGGGGAAGGGGGCTGTTGCCCTGCCGATGGGCTGTGGAAAGGTGATGGCGAGTCCCCCACAGTGCTCCAAGTCCCCATAGTGCCCATGGCCGGGCAAAGTGCACGGACAGGCTGGCATGAGCCGGCGCTCATACACAGCAGCAAGGGACAAACAAGACAGCAGGCCAGGCCACGCTCAGAGAGATGGCAGGACTTCATCCCACCCCAACCCCCTGCCCAAATTGTTTGCCGGTGCCAGATCTGTTTGCCAGTATTCCCCCAACCCACTTGCTGAGAAGCAGCTTCCCAGGTTCCTGCGCGAGCCAAAGGGAAGGAAACCTGCATTTCCTGGTCAGACGGGAGATGACATCGTGACTTCCCTTTCCTGTAAGCTTCTAAACACGACGTCCTGCCAAGGGCCACTCCCCACCACCCCCGGCCCACATGCAGACACCCTGGAACCAGGCCAGGAACACCAGGCACAGCCACGGCCACCACCAGCCCAGCCTCGGCCAGCTACACCACCCAGGAGGTTAGCATGGTCCACCCAGGAGACCAGACACCCAGCCAGCTTGCTGGAAGCATCCTGCCTCTGGGGAAGACATACGAGGGCTCCTTGTCTATGGTGGTATCGCATTTCTGTCCAGGGCTGGGAGTATCCTACACACAGAGGGTGGAAGATGCCGTTTTCCAATCCCATGAGGAAATGGCTGTGCCCACTGTGCCCTAGAGACAGGCCTGTTATCTGCAGAGCTGAGGAGGCACTAACACCTTCACTCCGGCACGACACCCGCTCGCCAAGACCACAAGCGAGCACACACTGCCGCTCTCCAGCCTTCCCTTGCACACCTTGTCTGCACAACTCCGCCAGCCAGTGGGCACACACAAACGGGGCAACCGACTCTTTGCGGTGTTCCCAAGTCTCCCAGAGGCAGGATGGGGACACCCCTGGGAAGCCAAACCACAAGCCCCCCTCATGGCACAAGACTGCTGACGCAGCCGCAGCTTTGTTCCCCAGGCCCATGCACCTGCCCTGCCCAGGGCAGCTCCTCTCGCTACCAAAGGAAGGAGAATAGAGAAGGGAAGTGGTTTTCCACCCAAGCCAGCTGCTGGAGACAGACACTGGGCAGAGACAGACAGACACTGCCAACACCCCAGCAGCACCCAGGTTTCTCCGTTTGCCACACCAGTGTGCTCTGGAGGAGAGCTGCAGGGCCCTGGGAGCTCCCTCCTGCAGGTAAAAGTAGAGGGNGGCAACCTCCCCACATCAGAGAGGATTTCTCAGAAGCACCCCCGGGCTGTCCCCCTCCTCCCCCATCAGACCCTGGTTAGCACAAGGCAGGATGACATCTCTCTCCCCCCAGAGCGAGTCAGCCTGCCCGCAGCCGGAGCCAGGCATGGCAAGCAGCGCTGCATGCAGCAACACGCTCACAAGAATGTGTTACTCCACTGGGCAAGGGGCCTGCCAGCAGCATGCAAACACGACCGGTGACCCACCCTTCCAGGTCGGAAAAACTCGTCTTTGCAGTTCGACACACTCCGTCCCACCCACTGCAGATACCCACATGCGCAAGCCGCCCAGCACCACCATCTCCCCTTTCCTACTGGGCCAGGGGAGGAGCTGGGAGCACCAGTGGGGAAGCAGCTGAGGTGTCCACAAGCTCTTCTCAGAAAGACCAGCCTGAGCACCACGCAAGACAGGGGCAAGAGGAAAACACGTCAGCTGAGGACAGCAAGACTGCTTCCTCCTCCTGGCCAGGGTGGGAATCAGTTCTCCAAAGTCATCTACTCTGAGGTCACCTCGCTCCCAGGAGGGAGCCCACCCACCTCACCCAAGGTAATTGCTCTGCTACCCAGGAGGTGCTTCTGCAACTGCAAAAGCTGCATGAAACGAGAGGGGAGAGCAACTCAAGGAGGTGCTTCTGCAGTTGCAAAAGCTTTGCGAGGTGGGAGAGGAGAGCAACCCCTCCTGCTGCCTGCTCCCCTCCATGTCCCGGCTACTTTCCACCCCTGCATGGCACAGGCAGCCCTCCTCCGCACTGTCAGCTCTCAAGGAAGCAGCAGAGGCAGGTAAGGCTCGCACTGCTTCCAGGTTCCCCGCACCCAGGAGGGGCCGGCAGCAGGAAGCCAGTGAACTTTGAGCAGCATTTGTGTAACTGGGGCCAACGCCCAGAGGAACAGGAGCACTCGGGGCTGGAATGGAGGCACAGCAGCTCCTGCCCTCGCACATGCAAACCCAGCACACTGCTGCCACCAAAGCCAGGCCACCCAGGGCCAGGCCAGAAAGGGATGCCCTCGTACCAACCCTGGAGCTGCTGATGTATAAAAAGCGCTCCCAGGACCGCACCACCACCCCGGCCAGGCTATAGGAGAGTTGTTCCCAGGGCTCACCCCTCTACCCTGACTTGTCCAGACCCTTCCCTGCTTGTGCTGGAAAGCCAGTCACTCCTGGCCTGGACAAGCACCCCACCGAGACTGTTTTGCTAAGCGTTGCAGCCAGCTGGGATGCCTGTATGCCTGCCAACACCCCAGCAGCACCTCTGCAGCCTCAGAGCCACCCCCACCTTCTGCAACACCAAAAGGCCAGGGCTATGATTTCACAGAAGAAATCCTGCTCTCCCATCAGCACAAGCATCTGGGCAATGATGTTTGGGTATGGGTGTTTGAGATACGGGTGAAGTGCTCAGCCTGGGTCAGGTCCCCAGGACCCCACTGCCACAAGCATTTTTGCAGTAAGAGCTCTGCAGCGCAAAATTACTGTGGACCTCCAGCACAAGGTTAGGGACACGGGGACGAGCTCCCAGGCATCCACTGATTCTCTGTCACTGCCCCACTGCAGGGATGCTCATCTCCCTGGAGGCAGAGGAAGGTGGCATGGAGGCTGCCTGCAGGGCAGCCGAGACTGTTCACTCCCACCTCAGTCCAAGGCCCGCGCACGCCGGGCGCCCCACTGCCAACCTCTGACCTACAGCTGCTTGCTGCTCTGGGCTGGAAAAAGCAGATGAAAGCAGGTGACAGGCACCCTGGTTAAGGGTTCACCCATCCTGGCACCAGGCCTAGCAGCTTGTGCTCCTTAGTCACCGGTTTGCCCCCACACCCAGCAGCCACCACATCTCACCCCTCCACGCCATGTGGTTTTCATACAGGCCACAAGGAGGAAGCCATATCCCTCGTGGGGAAAACTCCCGCTTCGTCCACAGGGAAACGGGGACAGGGAGCAGTACTACGGGAGGATCACACAGCACCCACTGCCACTCAACAGGCTGAGGTCACATGGGAACATGACAGCAAATTAATCCACAGGTCAGCCCCTGCGTGCAGCAGCCACCGAACAGGGCAAGCTCAGGGACAGGCACGCCTGTGCTGAACCAGCAGCAGACAACGCAACACCAGCAGCCTTCCTGGGTGGGAAGGAAGGCAGATTAGCAACAAGCACAAGACAGGCAGGAGCCAGACAGACTCATCAGCCTGCTTCTGGGAGTTTCCAGTACAAGAACTGGCTCCAAGAAACAGCTTCCCCGGCACCAAACAGCATCCTCAGTTGGTAAGAAGCAAAGGGAAGGTTGTGGCCATCCTGGGGAACTCAAGGACTTTGGTCCAGAGCCTGTAAATCCAGCCCCTTCCCAACAGCCTCATGCTGAGACACATTCCTGCACTCTGTGCCAGAGGACAACCTCCTCCGCCGGCCAAGCCCTGTGTCACACACAGAGGAGCCGCCTGAATCACCCAACAGGTTTGGGTTTTGTCACCGCATCCAGGCAACACCTGTTTCCTTTTATGGACCCAAACCAGCTCCACGGTTCTGCTTCTCACTGTCAGCAAGGCAGGGATGGGGGAAAACAACCACACTGCAGCGGCCTGGGTTTTTAGAGCCAGGAGGAAAGCTCTGTGCCTCCCTGGAGACAGTACCACCGCAGTCTTGGGAAAGGGCTCCATCCTTGCCAGCAGTAAATAAGAGACAGTTACAAGGGCTTCTTGGGAAGAGAAACCAAGAGATTTAACCGGCGCTCTCCCCTAAGGTCACAGACACTGGTAAGCTATTTTGAGAAGCCAACAGCCTTCCAGGCATGGTCCAAGCTATGCTATTATATTCTGGATGTCCCCAGCACAGATACAATGAACCAAGGTCTTATCTCTGTGCCACAGGCTGGAGGAGGGAAGAGATGAGAGGCAATCCAGGGACATAGACGCTGGCTGCACGGTCTGGGCTGGACCATTCATCTGACTCCCAGCCCATCTTTAGGGAAGGGATGGCCTCAAGGGTTCCTCAACCACAAAGATCAGGGCCTGACCTCCGAGTCGGAAGGGAGGAGGCTCACCCCTCTGCTGCAGCTCAGGCAAGCCCAGCACGCTCCACTAAGCGAGTGCTTTCATCCTCCCACCCCTTCCAGGAAGGCTCCATGCAAGATTCCAGCAAATGCTGCACATCATGAAGGACAGTTGTTTGCATGTAACAGAGTCCCGGCCAAGTTCAGTCAAGTAGAAGGAGAACAGCTTTTTAAAAACTGCCTTTTTTTGCTCTTTAAAGTGCACAAGTAAACACCTACAGGTAAGAGAACCTGCCTCAAGAAAATGCTGGGAGCAGGATGGAGCAGGCAAGGTAATCATGGGGAAGGCTAACGATTCCCCTGCTCAGGCTCTTCCCACCACAGGGCTTCCCGCGGAGCTGGGGGACTCTGTCCCACTCCTCTGGCAGGAGCCCCAGCAGGCTCTGCAGATCCATCATGCACAGGAGCATGTGCTGCAGGCATCGGAGACGGGAGCCTGCAAGTTGCAAGCCAGCCGCTCACCCCCACCACGCCACATCCAGGAGAACTTCTCGGATGAGGAAGAGCAAGGCACAGAAACAGAAGCTGCAAACACAAGCTGCAACCACTGACTATGGGATTCCCAGCGGGCCTGGGTCCTCGAAGTGCTGAACTTCCCCTGTCCCTGCAAAGCTGAGGACAAGCTGGTTCTCAATTCCGCACCAAAACCTGGGCAGCAGAGTCCAAAAGCGCAGGGGTGACATCAGGTGGAACTGCAGGCAGCTGTAGTTAGATACCACCACAACACTCCACACACCCAGGCAGTCCCACACAGGTCCAGACACTTCCCCCCAGCTCACCAGCAGCTGGGCAGAAGCCTGCACAAGGCTAGGTGCCAGAGCCCTGGGACAGGAGCCTTCAGCCCTGCCACAGGTTCCCAGCTGCGGAAAGGACAGCCCAGGCCTCCCCGTTACCCCCATTGTCACCAGCTCCATGGAAAAGCCTGGGCACCAAGTCCTTGCTGGCGAGGGAGGCACGTCTCTCCAACAATCCGAGGAAGCTCTGTTGTCCGGGCTCCCTCACTCAAAGCCCAGGGGCATAACGGAGGTGCCCCGCTTCTCCTCCGCGAGGCCGGCCAGCCCGCCTGGGCCTCGCAGATGGCAGAAGCCCTCACAACAGAGGGCTGGCCACCCAAGCTTCTGCACGTTTACCCCAAGCTAAGCCTCCTCCCTGCAGCGCTCCCGGGACGATCGGGAGCACCCACGATGCCGGAGAAGGCAATGCTGCAGGAGGTCCCCGACTCCTCACACGAAAGGCGCCGGGAGGCAGCCGAGCTGCTGCTAAGTGACAGCGCGGCCGACAGGAGCTAAAGAACCAGCAGCTGCCTGAGCCCGGAGCCTGGGGCCTGACGCGGCAGGGTCGAGCCTCCCCTGGGAGCGTTCCCGTGTCACTTGCTCGCTCGACTCCGGCAGACGGGTCTGTCGGGTTGTTTCCGAGCTCAGGGCTGTTCCGTGACCGGGACCTGCCGCGGGAGGAGGGGGAGCTGCCCGCTCCACCCCACACTTGACCCTCCCCGGGCACACCGGCCCGTCCCCGCCAGAACAAAGGCGCGGGCAAATTAGGCACCGGGGGGTAAGCCCGTCCTCAGCCGGGCAGGGCCGGGCCCGAGCGGCCGGGACGGGGCCGCCCCACGGCTGCCGCCGGGAGGCAGAGCCGGAGAC
>VYZV01045375.1:2310-20661 GCA_013401275.1 Pandion haliaetus
CAAAAATGATGATTAAAATGCGAATTAGGCTTTTTAATCAGCACATAAAAATCTTCCAAATACTTGATTAATAATAAATGTAGTTTTATTCATTACTGTGGCAATTTGATGCTAATTTTTTTATGAATATACTGGCTGTTAAATTTCCCCATTGTTTCCAGTCATCGTATAACTGTAAGAATGTTTGTACATACATACTTTTCTACCATGATCTTAGCTGTGTATATAGTTTTGGCATACGATATTGATGTAGAACACAAATCCTGCTGTACCCTTCCACACCGAGAAAAAAACAACGTCCGGTCCAACTATCTGAATCAGGGGGAAGCAAAAATTCTAGCATGTTATTTTGCCCAGCGTTAAGCATTCAGACCTGCTACCCTGACTTTCGCAGGTTCCCATGGTCCTCTTCTGATTTATGTGGAAGGTGCGTGTACTGGGCAGCTTTGAGAATTAGGGTGCACTCCTGAACGCTTTCATACAGATTACAGTGCGAGTATGAATTTAGGGGCTTACATTATGGCATCTGACCTTTTTGTAGTTGTAACCCTTCTTACTCGTTCCTCCAAAAGGCAAAGTATGAGGTGGGAACTCGTACTTTCCCTTTCTGAAATGTGCAAGCTCAAAGCAAGATTAAGGTGATCTCCTGCTTTGCTTCATTGGTGTGTATGTCCCTGTTAGCTACGCACAGAGAACCATGTCAGTAGGGTTATTAAAACCAAACTGAAAAATCCGAGTTTGTCATTGACAAAACAGATTTTGCCAAGTGGCAAGGAACTACCTTTTCTGAAATACTGATAACTTCAGATTATCTTCTAAATGAACGAAATGGATTCAGTATTGCTGTAACGGTATGTATAGTATATTTTCACAGGGACAGAAGTTAAGAAAAATGCAACAAAATCGGCCATACCTTAATATGCTTAGCACATGGTATTGATTCTCTTTAGATTATTTTAAAAAGAAAGTTAACACTGAGGAGGAATCAGCTTTTTAATCTCTCTCATCTTATTTCTGTGAAGACATGTCTCTCACCAATCAGCTCAGAACTTAGAGGGAAGCGCAGGGGTGCTGGCGGTACAGAAACCCTTCCTGGAGAGCATATGTATGATGCAAGTGGAACTGGAGCATCTCTGGAAATAATTCAGTTTATAAAGAGCCAGTTTAGTTTTACAAGCATGAGCGTGTCCTAGGGTTATTTTAGATTAAAGTTTAGCTCTACAAGCGTGTTTTGCTACCCAGCGTGCAGCACATGAAAAGATGACTCTTGGTGTAGGAGATCCCTAGTAAGGAAGGTTGCATTTAACAAGCAAACAGAAGCAATAGTAATTTAGGATTGAAATAGGACTGAGACCACTGGGAATACAGAATTTCCAAGGAAAAAATTTAAAACTTACATGACTTGGGAACTGCGGATGCAAGAACTAACTCTGGGTATTAAAGATAAGAAAATGAAGGTAATTTTTTTTTTTTTTTTTTNTTTGTTATTTTTCTAAACAATCTGAGGAGGAGGGGGAAGGTGGAGGGTGAGAAGGAATGGAGCTAACGGTGCCAGGAATAAAGCCTGATATGCTGAAAAAGCTGTTAAAAGTTGTTAATTAGTACCGTCATTGTAGACAGCATAAGATTATAAGAGAGAGAGAGTGTGGCATTTTTTCTGGGTTTGTTGGTTTTGGGGTGGTTTTTGCAATTGCTGGGCTTTTGCAAGCAACTCAGAAATATTAAACAATTGAAGATATTAAAAAATTTTAAATTTAAGACAATCTAATTTTTAGATTTTAGTTTTGACAGAGGACAGAGTTTAGAGTTCTTGAGAAAAGTAACTGTTCTATTTAAAGTCTTTGGATATCTATTGCTGTTTTGAAAGAACCTTCCCACACCCAAACAGTAGGTAATTACATTAAGAAGAAAAAATAAATATGAAAAGTAACAGCCCTCTTACAGGGTTTTTTGGACTAACTTAAATTGCACAATACAATTACCACATCAAACTGGGTCAGTCAATTAACTACAATTATAACACTCAGCAGCCAGCAGTTATCAAATTAATATAGCAAATAATAGCATAATGAGATTAATTCAGCTGATAGCCAATTCATATGAATTCCAGCCTGAAGAATATACAGATTGTCTCATTCCAAAGCACAAGTCAAGCCTACTGAATAGGACAAAGTAACATTTCAGAATAATCTCCAAATAGTTTATCTTTCCTTTCCTAAAGCAAATGTGGACTGCCGATTTCCCTACAAAACACTTGACTACCATCATGGAAAGAAAAATCACAAGAATTAATACAGGTTAATCTTGCTCATATTGCTCATTCAACTCTGGCAAGACACAAAATTGTAGCAATTTTGTTTGCTTAGATTCAGGGAATTATTGCAGGTGCCTTTCTAGAAAATTCCTGTTAAATTCAAGTGTGCGGAAGAATGTATTCATTCATATCTCTGAAGAAATTCAGCAAAATATGATTGCTGTGATTTTTTTTTTTTTGCTTTTCCAGAGAAACAATAAATGAAAAAATAGTTGTTCAAAAGGTGTGAACCTTTTATAGTTCACATGTGTAGTATGAACTTTATAGTTCGTAATGTATTCAGAATCAGGTG
Source organism: Pandion haliaetus (assembly GCA_013401275.1). Lineage (NCBI taxonomy): Eukaryota > Metazoa > Chordata > Aves > Accipitriformes > Pandionidae > Pandion > Pandion haliaetus. The sequence continues at coordinate 4,917 of VYZV01045375.1, forward strand.
TTATCGGATCAAGAGTTTTCTTTTGGTGATACAACTTTGTGGCATTTGGTCTTCATGAATCTTAAGCTTGGGCTTTGAAAGTCTTGATTCTTATGTCTCTACAATATCATCTTCAGAAAGCAGAATGCATCGGTTTGTCTTAACTGAAAAATTCACCATTCCTAATTGTTCCAGTTGGGCTCTTTTCAAGAAAACTGATGTAACTATTAGCAATGCAAACTGAAGAAAGAAAAAAATTAAAAAAGCAAGAGCTAGATTGCTCCTTAGCTATGTGATGAAGCAGAAATTTATCCACCCCAAATACATGCTAAGGGACCTCATAATACAAATCTTTGAGTGTTGTTGGTGATGACAATTTTATTTTATATACAAAGATGTAATCCAGCAAATTATGAAAGCTTCTCCACAAATTATGAGTTTTACTGGACCTGTTGAAACCAAACAGACATCTGCCTCTGATACCTGATTTTTGTTTTGGACCCTGAGAGTCTTCAAGGATACTTATAGAGCAAGTAAATCCAAAGAAAGTCGGCAACATAAAAAGACTGTCAGCTGTCTCTCTAGATTCCTGTAAAAAAACACATGAGTTTGCAGGATCGGTTTGGTCAGAGACTCATAAATAAGTAAGTAAAACAAAACCATAAATGAGACTTACTGTTTTAAAGAATTTCAGTGCTGCATAAAAGCTAAGGCCACAGCATGCGAGCGCCAGAACCCTACCAGCAAGGCTGCAGCAAAACCCAGCACCTCACAGCATTTTCGGGTAGAGCACCGGCAGATGCAGGAGTGGCATGTACTCAGAGAAAAGGAGCTTCTAGCTGTGCTTTTTGGAACACAACAGTTGCATCAATTCATCTTTGGGCACAAGTTGGATGTCAGAGTCTGGATCCAAGGTATTAGTGTCATGAAGCAGCCACTGCTGAGTGCACGCTCATGATCATAGCGCACTTTATTTAGACTCCAGCCCATGATGTGAAAATAAAACTCTGCCCAGGAAAGTCACTACTGGGAGCAGACATGCTGAACAGGTTATACCTTCCTGAGCACAACACAGATGGCACTGTGGAACAAGAGAGAAAGTCTATCAACATGCTACATTACCTTCGCATCTGGGAGGCTCCAGGCAATCCAGCAAGGCACTGAAGAGGATCAGGTGCTGCAGGCAGAAAACCAGTGCATGCTCCAAGGATGGCCAGAACCAGCGACGCAGGAGGTTACACCTACTACACCACGAGAACTATGTAAAATATATGTATTCAATTTATTGCTTAAATTTAGTTAATATTTATTTTATTTTAATTTATATTTAGTTTGTTTAAAAATTCCTTGAGTAGAAATACCAGCAGATTTAAGAACTGACATAATGAAATAACAACGTGCTTGAAATTTCCAGGCAAGAACAGTCAACTGAGAGCTATATAAAGCAATGTGTATTGTGCAAAGAGATCAGTGAGGGGCAAGACAAGCAAGCTTTGTAGATAGATTTGTGCAGTCCCACTCTTAATCTAATGAAAGACTGGAACCCAAAGGCCATGCTCCACAGAAGATGGGAACATAATAGTCAGGAGGTTATTAGTTTTAATTCATAGAGCTGGACTTTCTGGAGGAAACTTAGTCAAGACTGAGGATCAAAAAACTATAAAGGCACATTTTGCCAAGTATTGTAGGTCTGACATGCTGTGATTAGCAAATAGCCCGAGCACAAAACCACAGATTTCAAATGTTCAGAGCCAAAAGGAAATTCGAATTCAGACTGTTTTTTCAAGATACATCCTGCACAGTAAGGAACAGATTTTTTTTTAGCAAGACAGCCAGGAAATGAATGGTCAAGGGAGGAAAAAAGGGGAAACCTCCTTTCCTCATGTCCCTGGAATCGCTGGACCAACGAAGGTACTTTTGACCGTAATCAGTATAGTGCATTGCATATCCCCAATTCCTTTTCTGTTTGTGTATTTAATTCATTTGCAACCTTTATCAGAAATAGAGTATTGTAGAAATTCCGGGGTTTGGCTGTTAGCTCAAGTGATTCCTGAATGCTACAGATAGGGTTGCAATTAGAAATAGGTCTGGCTGCAGGTGACTTCCCCAAGGCTCCGGCAGTACTGGAGGGAGCAAATTTCATGAGATAATGCACTTTAGCATCATTTTTTAATGCTCTGTGGTTCATGTGGGAGTAGTATTAAAGAGTTCTGCAGATAAGCCTGTACTTAGAAGTGAAGCGAGAAGGCCATCTCTACTTATTCTTCTGTTTTGCTCCTTTGCTATTAGGCGAGGGAAGGGAGGAGAGCCACACAATAAAAATTGCTGGAAGTCTTGGAATACTTCAGCTCTTCTCTTGGAATTCAATGTAGGTGGGAAAAATGTTGTGCTAAATTTTCAAAGGTTTTTTTTTTTTTCCCCCATTTTTGAGGCAGATAATGGGAGCTAGATTATTAATAATTATGCTACCATGAGATGTAAATCTGAATCTTTAGGCTCCTTTTGCATTGCAGCTGAAAGAAAAAAAGGAAAGAAAACAAACCAACAAAAGCAAACCCTAAAAAACAATTCATGAATACTGAATGAATGAGCAAACATTTGCATCATATAAATATTTTCTTTCTCCTCGTCAGTATGCAGGGGCTGTATTACCATCTGGCAAAGGTTTCAGTTGACTAACGCTGAAGCAATAAATTAATACAGTAAAAGATGCTACCAACAGTTTTAAACCAATTAAAATGCTCGAAGCAGACTCTATGCATGTTAAAATGTCATGTCATGATCCTGCAGCACAGAACCAAAGAACTGTAATGAGCCAAGTGTGAATGAGCAAAGATTGCAGGTTTCAAAGGTATTGCTTGGTGTGAGCCTTATGGCATGCACAAATATTGTCGTAGTTCAATAAATAGCCTGACCCATATTAGGGTGGACGCTAGTTTTAAAATAGAACAGTTTGTCTCGTGCTTTTGTAGTCTTTAATTTGGATCCACTAAGAGAAAAAAAAAAGGGGTAAGCCAAGCGTGTATTTTAGCTCTCCCATGACCATCCAAAAGCTCCATGGAAAAATGATTCAGAAAACGCCCGTGTTAGAAAGCAATTCGCTGCCTGGAGAACAGCGAACAGGAAAAGGGAGCACTGGGGGACAGCCAGGACCAAGCAGAAGCCGCCTCTATGGGTCTGTCTTGCCTGGGCTTGGACTACAGGCTAAGGCCTGGGCTGCACAGCATCCCCCGTCCGGAGTTACCTCCTCGAGCGCAGGGTGCCTGCAGCCACTCTTCCACAAAACTGAGCAGAGCTCGCTGTTGTCTTTTGGAAGGGCTGGTTTTCTCCAAGCCTTTATGGAGACAGTAGAGCTGAATGCTGCGCTTAGAAGTTTGAGACTTTCCTCACAGAAACCCCTCGTGGTCTGCCTCCTTTCTGGGGGAAAAATGACACTGGCTTTGCAAGCTGAATGAAAAGCTCTTGTAGCAGGGACGCAGAATGATGCCATAACCTTTTGTGAAACAAGCTAAAGAATTTTATTGAACTTTATGGATTTTACTTTTTTTTTTTTTTTTTTTTTAAGCAGTACAGCATGCCTTAAAACACTCTGTCAAAAGGTTTCCATCAAAGATCTCTCTCAAGGTTTCCAAGGCAGGGAATACCTATGGGAACATTCAAGACAGGGAAGAAGCCTGTTCCCAAACGTGTCGATTCGGTCTGCTGGTTTTGTACAACGTAAGAAGGAAAGAAAAGAGGAGAAATGTTCCCTATCCTCCAAAGATGACTGTATAAAAAATGTGAAAATAGTTTTCAAGAACATGCCACTTATTTATTTTCTACAGATGTTGATTATAAAGGTACCAATTGTGTGGCTGTGTTACTAGAAAGTACATAACACTGTTAATGTCTTCTGCAAGTATAGTGTTTGTAAAGCAGAAACGTGCAAAAGATGGTTTTGACTGTAAATTAATATTCTGAGAAATAAGTTGAAATAGTGCAATGAGACCTACTAATGGCAAGATTTTGCCGGATTTTTTTTTTTTTTTTTCTGTTAAGAGTCTATCACTAAGGATCAGAGCTAGCTGAATTACATATGAATAAAGTAGCAGGATAGATACGCATCTTTTAGAGAGGTGAATGCTAATAGATGATTGCTACTGACATATTTGAGATTTTAAAGTGATATAATAGTTGTAAGTATTTTGGAAAGCACAAATAATTCTTTTAATGTGGGTTGATCACATCACTGCAGGAGAGAAAGAGAAAACTTGCCCTTTTTTCATGAATGGCAATGATTTAAAAAATGTTTAAGGAAAACACTATTTTTATGTGGTTCTTTCCTGAAGTATGTATTGCTACTGCTTTGTACACTTGTACAAGTCAGGCATCCTAACCTCTCATTTACGATAGAAAAAAATGTTTTTCAGCTTAATGACTTTTTAAAAAAGAACCATAAAGGTTTATCAATAGTCTATTAAATTAACTTCATATGTATATCTGTCTTATATTACAAAAAAAAAAAAATATTAAACAGCTCCAAATCCATTTACTAAATGAAAATGCCATTTCCATTTGGACTGTAAGAGCTGACGTAATATCTGTCATAATGAATTCAAAATGCTCAGATTCAGAGTCCTGGAATGTTATGGGGCAATGCTATGCAGATTCCTTAAGTGCCCCTTGGTTATATAATGTTGTTATAGAACATGTTTATGTTTTATGGAGAGGAGTTTTTTTTGATGAAATCTTAGTCTTTAAGTAATACTTATGATTTATTGAAACCCAACCATTTTTCATTAAGATACTTAAACAAGGTAAGGTTATTTTCTTTTATCCATGAAGCGAGATGTTGGAGAATTAATTTACAACTCCCCATCACAACCCTTCCCCTTATTTCTGTTTAGCAGTGATCCCTTTAAAATGACTTCTGCAGATTATTGTATATCAGGAAAAGAAAAGCAAAGCTGTACTGAGGAATTGAGGTTTGTTTTCACTGTCCTCATCTTCATAATCACTAAGGAACATTACCTTGCACATAAACAATCTGCATCAGTCATGCAAAAATAAGTTCCAATAGCTGAAGAAGATTTTTAAGATCTTTCAACAAGATGATTGTACTGTTGTGGTGACATAGCTCCCCATAACTATATGTTCTGGTAATTCTGCAGTTCCATTGATAGAGGAAGAAAGCAGATTTGAAATTGTTTTCTTTCATAAACACGAAGAACAAATTCTGAATTACCTCTGTCAAGTTTTGTTTTGTTATGTGAGAAGCTGATTAAGTATAAGAAGATATACAGTCTTATTTTTCAATAACTTCCAGAAAGAATAGTGTGTCCAATGTTTTCACTAGTATAATGCTAACAGCAGCAAGCAATGGCAAATTGTCAAAGAAAAAATAATTTGCTTCCAAAACATCTTTTACATTTTGTACTATTCCTAACCTAGTTCCAGAGCTAGCTTGAAAAGCAGAACAAAGAACGCGTTATTGTGGAGTAACCAAATGCTTTAAGAAACCTTTAATTGTGGATGGCAGGTAATACATTACTGAAAATATATGAAGCAGGTGTTTTACCGAATATTCTCTTTTTAGGTATGGGCAAATCTTGATAATGAACACTGCCAAAATTTTCAATCCCAGCCTGTATTTACTCATGGGAAAAGAGCAAGTTCCCCTTGCTACTGGAGGACGCACTGGTCTGGGTGCGCAGCAGCCTGGAAAAGGCAGACAGACCACCTCATCCCACCCTTTCCGGAGAACACGATGCTCAGTCAACAGGGAAACCAGTTAGGTCCTCCATTGCAATCCAGCTAGAAGCAGTTTTGCTCGAGATCACACCCTCGGTCCTTAACCTTGTGAAATGGTGGGATAGTTGTAGGGAAATGAAGCAGTTTCTGCGCATCCTTTAATGACGGATGGTTGAAGGGGGGCTGACTCCTCTGCTGCCTTCCCTCTCCCGCCCAGCATGCAGAGTGGTGGAAACAGCCCTCTGCACTGACCGCCTGGGCTCCTTGCACAATATACATTCCAGAAAATAAACCTTCTGCTCTATTTAGGCCTAGGAGGTACCTCAAATTTATTGAGTTGTTTTTTTTTTTTCCTAAATACACTCGGATTTCAGCAGTTTGAAGCTTGACCTGGTTGTGTAACATCATCCTATCTCTAACAAGGTGACAGTGTGGCCAGCGGTCAGTCACAGCCTGGACACCCAGGAGTTCTCAGTTTCTCCACCACTGTTTTTTATTGGAAAGTGTAAAATATGTAACAGGAGAAGATCAATCTTTAAATTCAGACACCTCAGATCTTCTGGGGAACTGAATTAAAATAAACAGTTTGAAAGTGTACCTAGTGCCCTTGCAGAGCATGTTATAGCTGCAGTGAACCACTTAGCTGACGTTTTAAGCGTTCTTCTATTATTTGAATAATGCAGCGTTGCTATTGATGTTTAAAATGCAGATAATTCTTGTGTACCTTCCCAGTTGATGTATCTTAATGAACTAGTGCCAGCTGAATGGGCTGAGTTATTGGCCTATTGACCCATGTTCAAAATATCACTCAGGATTTAGTCTAAATTTGTCTAAAATTATACAGGGCAGATATAATCTCCAGGGAAGGTTCTATATAAAATAGAGATGGAGCTGTTATTCCCAGACCAGACAGACAAGATGACTGAACAGATCTTTTGCAAGTATTAGTGTTACTGTTACTGCTCACATTGAGTTTTAATATGTGCAGAAAAACATTTTTGTTTGTTTCAGGGTCTTTGCAAACTGCAGCCCTGTTTGTTTCAGTACAGCAATTCCAAAACCACCAGCTTCAATTATATAAGCCACTTTTAAATAAAAGAAGACCAGGAGAATTAAGAAATGTAAATCGATGTATTCAGTTATAGTCATCTTTATTTTTGCAGTCTGCACATAATTGTTATAACTGATAATAAAAAGCTCTTTTTGTTCTGAAACTAAAACATTAGCAGTAAGCAAATTGGCAGAAATATCAGCACAGCAGTTCACACAGGTGCAGAGCGTAATTCAGAGTTTGCTTCATAATACTCTGCCCCAAACTTGCTTTGGTAGCCAGAGGAACACGTAGATTGAACGTATGCTCAGAGAGTTATCAGAGCTAAGATACTGTCTTTATTTTATCATTTTAGTTTCAAAATTATGATCACAAACAAACCCTCATGGAGTTGTTACTGTTAGCACATTTTACATCCCAAGCATGATACTTCTGCAAAAAAGAGACAAGGATTTTCAGTAACTGTAAAAAAAGACTTTGTGATGTTCATTAAGACTTCCCAATAGTGAGAATTAGAATGGAAATGAAGACTGCGGTTGTGAAGGCTTAGCCCAAATTATTTAAATTTTATCACCTAAAAATTTATTAATATGAGAGTATATTTTTAAACTGGTATTTCCTGAATTCTACAGAAGCCAGGAGTATAGAACTACAAAGGGTTAAAATTTGACAGTACTCTTTTCAGTGAATTTTCCTGAATTTTACCTTAACTTCCCCTCCTTTAATTGCCTTATGCAAAGGCCTTCTTTTTCTGTACACTGTGAAATAATAATTTAATAAGGGGAATAGTTAAAAATATATATTGATATATCAGGAACCTGTTTTCTCAGGGTGAAGTTTAAAATCCAGGTGTCTTATTAAACAATGCTGCAACTTCACTTGCATACTACTTTCCATTCTTGTTTGTTTCACGTATCTGTTGTATCATATATAAAATTGCATGTTGTTTAGAATATTTCGTGAAATATATTTTGCTATATAAATCAATAATAATGTTCTAGGCTACAGTTGCAGTACTAATATCAGCTGCTGCTTAATCAGTTGATCAAACAACTGTTTTGTATGGTACTATCAGCTATGTTGACTTTCATGGCACTGTGGTTACTGTAAAAAAATACAGAATTTATAAGAGCATTTAGAAATATGTGACTTACAAACCCAAAAGTGTATCTTACTGAAGTCACATATCATTGCCGTCTGCAGCTCCTATAGCAATATGTAGGGATTGTAAAGCACTTAAAACTTGGTGAGTAAGAAGAGGTATGTTTTGAGTCAAATTGAGAAAGCAGGCTGCAGAACATCATCTAAATCTCAGACAGCATGGGAACCCAAGCAGAACGTGCTAATGTGGCTGTATCCTTCCTGGGAAGTGGTGGAGGTGAAGGCGGAGAATCGCATCGGAGAACATGATTATTCTTCCTGAACTGGTAATCCTCAGTTATAGGTGTTGGAAAGCAACTTCATTTGGTGCCATGAGGCTTTCTACCTGTGGTTTGTCTTGATGGTGTCTTTCTTTATCAAGATTCTCTTTACAAACATTTTGCCACTAAAATAAGCGCTAGCATTTTCCCAGTAATTGGCCAGTAATTTTTTATGTGAGATGAGCCTTAGCCAACCAATGGTACTGTATGCCATGCTACCTATGTCAACAGCTGTGCTGTATATGTTACATTGTAATGCAGATGATCCGATCACCTCTTGTTTGCTGTCAGCTTGAGTTGAGTAAACATACTACCAGGGATGTGAGAAGCATGGTACCACACCTCAACTGCATTTTGTTGCGCAGAGAGGGATTCTTTCCTTAATATTCTCATCCTCAATGTGGAAAAGTCACATAATCAGATGAAAACAAGCATATATTCTAGATCCTGAATACCTTGACTTCTCTCTGTTTGCCATTTATTTACCTTAGTGTTGATCAGGTATCAGGCATTTGAACTAAATGGAAAGATAGACATTAATAGCACAGTTTGACCTAACAGGGAAAGGAAAAGATTGACTATAAACATCCTGGCAAAACTCAAGAAAGCTGATCTGTTATTGCAGGGTAAGTTTTGTTTGTCATTATTTTTAGCAGAAACTGTGGTTTAGATATATGCTCCTGGCAAAATACAAGCTAGAGAAACATCTTGGGTCATCATGAGAGGTATTTATCATTCTGTTTTATAGTTATATAGGAGCATCTAGATTTTTTTTTTCTCTTTTCTAGTCAAAGGGGAAACTACTAACTGTGTCATTGGACCCTAGCATCTGTAGATCTGTTCATCCTCTGGGAGTTGCATGGGAAGGGAAGTTGCATGCAAGATGTTCTTCATACAAGCTATAAAATGGTTACTTCTGTAACATTATTTAATGCTTCAAAAGTTTTATCAGGCGTGACATTGTCTTTTTTTGCTAGAACATGAGAGAGATTTATTTAGGAATTTTCTTAAGCGAAGTGAAGAAAAAGCCTGTGTGTGTGATGACTTACAGAAAGTCATCATCTTGGTGTTTCTGAAACACTTCTACTTTCTGTTGTTGTGGCTTCACCACCCCTCCTTCCCCCCCTCTCCCCCTTTCCCCCTCCCCTCCCTTTGCTTTGTCGCATCTGAGGAGATTTGTGGAAGGAAAGTGTAAGGTGATTTTCTCAGTTTCCTAGGCTGCAGGCTGATCAGACATGTTGAGGTGCGCTTTGGCTCTGTGACAGTGTTTGACAAAACTGGTAGAGTTGGTGATTCCCTTGAGGGAGGTTTTTAGTACATAACTCTTAAATAAGAAAACATCTGCTGTTTTTCTTACTATGTTTCTTCCTTCTCTATCTCTACCTCTCAAAATTAAAGATGCAGAAGACAATTGGAAATAGTTTTATTTTCCCCCTAGAATAAAATAATCAGCCTTTTTAAAAATTATTGCTTTCATATACAAGTTAAACTGTTGTTGAGGTTCATCACAGAGGCAGATGGGTCAGAAAATCATCACAGAATTGACATTAGTGCCCATAATTGCTGGCTTTTTTCTTTTTTTTTTTTTTAACCTTCCAGCTTTTAACATGAGTGTTCACAGAGCAAATTAATTAAGCTGTTTATTCTTCTTTGTGATATAAGAGCAATTCTAAGGTCTTGCCTGGACATCGATTATAAGCAAACAAAACAAAACTACTTTGTAAATTACTGTTCTGGATGTTTTTCATAGATCACTCATAAATTGCCATCTTTAGAGGTCACACAATCACCTCTCAAATCAACATTAGTATGTTTAGAATAAAGTCATGTTAAAGTCAAAGAAGCAAATAATCCCAAGTCACTTGGGAGTAATGCATTCACATCCAGGTGACAAATACTGATAGAAAAGCTTGCCAAAATCTTCATAAACTAGGAAACTCAAGGGGATTGCCTTACTATGTATCCAAAGGGACAGTACTTTCGGCCCAAAAAATAAAATCTACTCCGTTATTCAATTGCTTACAAATGTAGTTCAGATACAACTAACTGGAAATTTTGAGTAGAATTTATGTGATGTCTTGTCTACCATTGCTTAATTTCTCAGGGTGTTTTCTGGCAAATAATGGACACACAATAGACCCCTTCTGTATTACGCTTGGACCAATAAACCAGGCTCTATCATGTTTTACACCTTGCCTGCTTCTCTACTCCACGCTGACTGACAGAGAATGTTGAACTGGCATTCCTGACGTGGCCGAGTTCAAGACGCGAAGCTCTCGTTTCCCTGATGGCAAAGTCCGACCATCCCACTTCCTTGACAACACAAGGTGATAGGTAGTCGTGATAAATAAGAGCTATGGAAAAAGGCAAAGCACCTTTGCAATATTCTGGCCTTCCGAAGCCCCAGTTCCATGGGAGCCTATTACACTACAAAGGTTTTCAGGAACAGTATAAAATGCTTTTATCTCATGTTTTCACATAATGCAGTTAAGGAAATTACTGTCTGCTGCAGGAGGGGAAAAGTATTGCAGGAAAGTATTTTGCAGGAGTCAAAAAAAGTATTGTAGAAACATGAGAGAGATATTTAAGGCACGACAAAAATTTACAAATTTTGAAATAGAGAACACTTGAGTTTTGTTCCATAAAACTGAGGGTAACATTTTGAATGTTTGATTGTTTGAAAGTTTTGAAATCGATGTTTTTTTGATTAAAAAAAAAAATAGTGTTGGATTTTAGTACTGAGTTATTTTTTGGTCCCATCAAGTTATTAAGGAGAAATTCACTGTGAATTGTTTGACAGGAAGATTTCTAGTAGTCCGTTTTCTGAGCACAAATTACCTATACCCTTGTGTTTGTGAGGTCTCAGGGCTTCTACACTCCCCTCATAAAAAAGCTACTGAAACAAAAATTACTTTTTTCCAGTTAGATGCATTCAAAACCTTGTTATCAGTTTTTATTAAAAATGTGAAATGAATTTTCAGCAGAGCTTTGACACTTGCATTGTTAATGTGCCTTCAGGCATGTAATTAGTAGAAGAGTTTAATCTTTTATATTCCATACTTTGATCAAAGTAAATAAGCTCAGAGAAGCTATAAAGTATTGACCAGCATCCTTGATAAAAGAAAGCTGTAAGCACCACTTGAAGATACTTTCATAAACCTGAATGCACATCATTAGTTCTTCATATAATAGAGAGCATGTTCACTTATTATTGTTATTATTGGTATATCAATCCAGCCCATAGAGTGTTGGGGGGGGGGGGTTCTCCCTCTCCCTGTGTTTGTTTAGAAATTTCTGTTATTTTTTCAGTATTCATGGAAAAACTTGAAAACTGCTAACTGTAGCAGCCTGATAAATACATGATTTATTCTATAGCAGATTCCATGTTGAAAGATTTAATCAATCATGAACAAAACATGTCTGGTAGGCTGACTAGTACGATGAAGCTGTTTGCATTAATATTTTTGAGCATGTAATGAAGACTGAAATTAGAGTGCCATTAAAGTGAAAGGAATTTGTCATTGAATTAGCAGAACAAAAATCAAGTTTGAAAATTCAGCAATTTGGGTTATCGTAACTAGATTTAAAACTTTTGTAAAATACCATGTTGAAAGGTTGGAATTAAGAAATTCTATATTTTTCTCATACTTGCATAGATCAGACCAGTCACTACTGTATGTTAGCGGGTAAAATAATCAGCAGATCTCTTTTCATGGAACATCCAAAACTTATCCTGTTGTTTGGAGTTACGAAACATTCAAAATAAAACGAAAATTGTATTCTTCCACTGAAACAGGATCAATAAATCAATTAACTACAAATAAAAACTGTTTAGGCACCTCATAGTTAAACTATGAAAAAAAAGTAAGAAACTTGAGAAGATGTGTTGTTTTAAAGTCCTTCAGTTTTTAAAAAAGGAACTCACAAGGGAACATGGTTTCTTCTGATTGGAGCACTTATCTAAGAAAGAGAGAGAGGGGGGAAAAAAGCCGACACACTGTTTTGCCTGTTTTATACTGATATTTCCTTTGGTTTTTACAAGCTCGTGGTGCTCCATTTCTGTTTCCTCCACCCAGTACACCCCCAGTGAGCCTCCATGCACGCCTGGTGAGCGGCCATTCGATACAGGCAGCTGGGGTGGAGAAATCAAAATCAACGCATTTCCAGCTGTTTTTTTTTTTTTCTTGCTCTTCAGCACAAGTAATAGTGCTGTTTCACTGAGTCTAATTCTTAGTTACCTAGTTCCTCCATTCCTACATGGGCAGTATCTCCCAAGGATGAGAAATTTCACTTGGGAACCCTGAAGCGCCTTCTGCCACCATTGACTCAAACCTTGATGAAAAAGTGCTGAGTGTTCAGAAACGCAGTTGCAGTCAATTAAAAGACCCCCTGGGCAACTCTCTTAGCACAGTCCTTTTCCCATTTCTTCTTCCAGGTGGCTTCCTGCATACACCTTGTCTGACATGCTAAACCACAGAGAAATTTGAAATTCCCTGCATATAAAAGGTGAATTGCTGGCTGTCGCTACAGGTATATTTGCCATTGCAGGTAGGTTTCATCTTGAGAGAGGTATTGGGCCCAGCTTTAAGACAGAAGGCAAGCTTAATCAGAAATTCTAATGACCAGATTCTGGTAATTTTTTCTTGTTCCATGTATTTCTGTAATAAAAATGAAAAAGTCTTTTTTTGTCTCTGAATTTTACAAAACTAAATTGACGTTATTTGTGACTTGTGCTTCACATCATACTATAGACAAATCCCTAAAGGAGAGAGAATTCTCTAGTGAAAGTATGTATGTTCAGTAGGTAGTAGAGTAAATACAGGACTACATAACGAGAAAAAATATGACCCTAAAGTAAGCTTCGTGCTAATTTCAGGAACATTGAAAATAATACAACTATTTTATTTATTCCATGTAGCACTCGGTTGCTTCACGGTCTACAGAACACATCTAATATTCGAAGGAATACCTATAAATAATTCTATATGATCTTTAAGGAATAACAATTTATGTATTTTAAATATTGCTTATGTAAACAAACCCACTTAAATATAACAGCATTTTAGATAATTGTTGGTGCTAAATTATGGTGTTCTAAATTATGAAACTAGAAACAAACTCATGACTCCAATCTATCTTCTTCATCAAAAACTTGAATCCAGCGCTTGCATTTTATCTCAGACTGTTATCTCATCCGTTTCCAGAAGCAAACAACAGTAAGGAAACAAGAAGAAATGATTTAGCATCAAGAAAAGACAAGCTTTTGAAATCCCTTTGTCTTTTTCTTTCTATAGGGCAGATCACTACTTGAAGGTTTTGTGATGACATTAGTGAGACTTCAGGCTTGGGTGTAAAAGGAAATTTGACAAAAGTTGCTTAGAGGTTATATATTTCAAACCTTTATTTTGCAAAATAAGATAGTAACAATTTCTCCTGTCAAATATCAAAATCATTTAGACTAACTATTCCTGAAGAGGAGATGCACATATGCCTTAAAGAACTAAATGAAATACTGGATTTAATGTGATTTTAATTAATTTACCTGTCTCTAGATATTTTCTCAATATTTTTTCCCCTTTTGAATGCTTTGCTCTTTTTTTTAATTAGACAGACTTGCTTGTTCATAAAGAAGTTATCTGTGAGAATACAAAAATGAATCACTTTCCTATCTTTATTCTGCCATGTGTAGCCTGTGTTGATTCATTCACCAAAACAGAATTCATTTTCTAGCTAATATATTTTGATCTGGGTCATCAAAAGTAATCTGCTGTAACCAGAAATAACCTTTCTAAGCACAATTTTGCTATTTTCTCCCAAAGAGATATTTAATTTGGGGTTTGGGGTGGAAAAATTACATTTATTGTTTTATTTTCCTTTTAATGATAAGAAAAAATCAGAGAGTTGTAGTTTAATGTATGCCTTGGAAACAAGAGCAGGGAAGTCTGGTGACTAAAAAGGAGTGAGTTAAAACTCATATGGGACATTTTAAATAACAACATTTAGTTTGTTATTATTTTTTCTAAATGACAAATTCAGGACTATATTTTCATTAAAAATGCAGTATTTTACACACTACTTAGTACCTTCTCTATCTAATCAGTGCACTGAAAGAGATAGGATTCTGTCAGGAAAAAAGTAAAAATAAAGTGGTATGATTGAAGACTGCACCATCATGCATATTTACTAAGAGCTCATTTAAATTAGCTTTTCTTAAAAAGCCTCTGAGATATTTTATATTTTCAAATTTTAGATTCCGTTTGCACATAAGGTTCTGAGCCAATCAATTTGAAAATATGCTAAAAGTGACAAAATTACCTATGTTGTTTAAAAACTATATAAGTTGCATTTTGCATGAAAATTCTAACCTAACAAAAAAATAATTATCTTATTTCAGGTAATAAATGAAGCCTGTGATTAGGTTACTGAAAAGCTTTAAAGCTTACAGATACTGAATAATGTCATAATGCACATATATGCATTTGTGCTAGGAATACAAATGTGATTTTCCTCCAAATGTATTACAATAAGCTAAATCGTTGCTTGTGAATAATCACACGAAGGATGAATCAACATCCTCAAAAAACCCAGCAAGTTTTTCCCTGAAAAGGAGTTTCAGCCGCAGAGTAGCACTGCCAGATCCATCATACCTCTGTAGCTAGAAGTCTATTCACTGTGCTACAAGCTTCATTTAACCTGAGCGGTGGCGGGACAAGTGGGACACGGTCTCAGCTAGCAACTTGCTGATGGTTTTCTTCCTCTCCTCCCTTCCAGGGGAGCAGGCTCTTGCCGTAGATGACCGGTGATGCTGAAACTCCCAACTTGCCTACCAGAAGCAGAGTGAAGATGGATCATCTCGGCCTCAGCAGGGAAGCGGTAGCTATGGGCTGTGACTTTGCGGTTAATTTAGAGAACAGCTGGATGAGGATACTTCCCAGTGAGGGAAGGCAGCAGCTGTTGGACTCCCCTGTCCCCAGTGAAGAGGAAGCGACTGCCCACCCAGGTAGGACAGGGGTGGCACCAGTGCGCTTGACTCTGGTCTTCCATGTGGACTCCCTCACCTGGAGGGACTTCAAGGTAGGCTAAATAAACTTTCTACTACAGCGGAGGAAAGTCAGGTTTATAAATCGTGAGTTATCTTTAATTAAAAAAGTACTATTACTTGTGGCCAGTGCAGATGTACCCATGAGCATGCACATAGGCACATAGTATGTTCCCAGCCTGAGACCGGTGGACGTGATGTATACACTCAGCTTGAAAAGTATTGCATCTATAACTTGTGACAGAAATTACACCAATACCCCATCAAGCATAGTTATCTTGCTGCTACACAACACAAATTATTTGAGAAAAAAAAACATCTAAATGTACTCCTCTTCATGTTCTCCTGAAGTTTCCTCAGGGTTTTGATGAGCTGTTTGTGTTTTGTATTGTTATGGGTTTGTGTGGCGCGGTTTTCCTTGGTGGCGGGGGAGGGGGGCTGCAGAGGCGGCCCCTTTAAGAAGTTGCTGGAAGAATTCGCTGCCCCAAAATGTCGGACCCGCGCGCCAAAATGTCGGACCCGCCT
>VYZV01045375.1:29294-40317 GCA_013401275.1 Pandion haliaetus
GTATGTCGCTTCTGATTTTTCTTTTAAAATCAGTGATATGTCTTCAACCTTTAATCATATTGTGAAAAGAAATATAGTGCTTTATATATAAAGGTCTAAACACTTTCCTCTATATGGAAGATATTGTTAAGGAAGATATGTAATACTTAGGGAATATCGAAGATATCCTTAACAAAATTAGGTTCTAATTTGAGTAAAAGTTTCAGGTTTTGTTTAGGAATACTTTTTTAAGTGGGAAGCCTGATGTAGGAGAAAAATAAAAGGACATAAAAATACAAATTGAATTCAAACAAAGAACTTTGACACAGTTTGCTTATTTTTTTAGTTGGGATGGGTCCTTTTAATTATGTTAGTCCATGCATAACTGTATAATTACTGAAGCTCACTAATAGGTGTGTCTGTTTTCACGTCAGCAAGAGGCATTCAGGAATGCGTCCAGGATGTTAATTTTATCCTTCACAAATCCATGATGTAGTGAAAGATGATCCCATTGACATCATCAGAAGAGAAAGAGAAGCATTAAACTGAGAATTTGGTAAGTTTCAAAGAAACAAACAAACAAAAAGCATAAACAAAAGCATAGCAACTTTTCGTTATGGCTGATATAGGAACTTAAAAAGAAAAAGATGACTAACCATCCTTAACTGCTGGTGATGACTGGTACTAAACATCGGACTTTGTGCATTTTATAACACCTTATCATTAAGCAATTAATTTGGCCGTGATGAAATTACTTAGAGTTAAGGTCAGTCTAGTTCCACACAGCACAGCAAAATAATAGCATACTGGCGAAGGATATAGGAACAATTAATTTTAAGATTATTAACATCTGGGTCAGCTCCAATAGAAAACAGTCATCCTCACTATTATTTTAGAAATTACTTGCGCCTAAAGTAGAGGTGCTTGAGGGGAGAAGGAATGTAAGGCAATACCGAGTCAATACTAGTAGGTCTTGAATGTAAAGTGATCTTAGATACCTACCGTAATGGCTGTTAAATGAGTCTGAAGTTCTCTGCAAATCTGCTGCTGTTCTGCCTATTTGTGCACCTGCCAGAAATCCCTATTCAAATGCACATGGTGTCTGAAGAGCACGATAAGGTCAGGCTGCACAATCGCTCCAAATTCTGCTGAAACCTGATCTGCTTGGGAGAAGGAGATATCACAGTGCATAAGGAGTGGAGCTGATAACATCCTCTCTGAAAATGAGGCTGACTAGATGCACTTCTTAATAGAGATGGATGCAAATGAAAATTCTGGATTTGCCTCAGAGTTCAGAGCTTTATGTAGGAAACTCAAGTTTATATTAAAGGCTTTTGTTGCTGCTCATTATGAAAGAGTGAAATCTGAAATGATCTTTAACATTTTGCCCCATTCTGCATTCCTGGTTTTTTCATTCCACTTTTTAATAATCTATGAAAGCAATGCAGATAGTGAGTTGGAACAACATTTTACATCGTTGCCTTCTATGCTGCAATAGATTTCACTAAAGAAGAAGGGAAAAAAAAAAAGATTTCTTAAGCTTCTAGTTCAAATTCTGCTGCATTAACAAGGTAGACTCATATCTTCCTCAGCATCTGTTAAAAAACGAAATCCAAACAAAAATCTAGAGACCCACCACATTTCCTAGGCTGATAGAGGTCATTTAAAAGCACCTGAAATCAACTAAATGCTCCAAGGAGAAATATTGAGTCGTAATAGTCATCATTTACATCTGTCCAGATATAAGATGAATGCCTATTTTATGAAAGTCATTTTAACTTTGTTGGAATTTATTCTTTTACTTTGGATGTTTACCTCATTAACTATTATATTCTGCTGACAATCTCTTATGTTTTCTTTGTCAGGTGAGGAGAGCTGCAGTAACAACATGAAAAGCAATAGATGTAAGTAGACAAACTATTAATATTTCCTGTATTATTGGATGCTTTATATGTATTGTACAGATTAAAAGACAAGTGGCAAATTAAAGCAGAATACATAGCAGTGCCCATACAAATTGCATTCTGATAGCTTGGCACATCAGCAGCAGTAAGATAAAGATAAATTATCTTAGTATAAATAAGGTAAATATTCAGCAAATAAACAGCCTTCTACCTCTCAGCTGCTGGTAGTGTTCCCAGGTGTATTGTCTCTATAGTTTGCTCAGTTTTGCTGCCATGCAGAGGAAGTATTTTCCCTGAAACACAATTACAATCTTGTCTACATGATTCTGTTTGATAATACCAATGAATGATAGATGAAATTGTCACTTTCTTCTGCATTTTTTACAAATATTTTGTACTTTATAACAGACCACTGTTCAAAATCTAAATTTGTTGCATATGCTTTTGCTATGAAATGCTACACTGCAATTTCACAAAGAGTGATTATTTCTTTGTAAAATATGTAATGAGGGACTTCATAGAAAAAATTTCATTTCGTTTCAGGTAGAAATGGAACTGCTTTCTCTTGAAATGTTGCCATACTAAATGGGATTTTCATAGGGCAGGAAGTTAAGCTTGTACATAATTCTTTGTGAGATTATAATTCATACATACTGCTGGAGAAATTACTTTGGTGCTGTAGACCAATTTTAATACGATATTTTGACTAATGGAAGGGGACTTTCTTTGAAAAGGCGTAGTGAAAAGTGAGAAGTTAGAGCAGCTTATCTCTTTTACAGCCATAATGAGTATATCATTTATTTGCCCTGAAGAGTTTCTGATCTGAAGAGATGAGATGAACAAAAGAATGAAAAGTGAACTGCATGGGTTCATGCAGCAGGTCAATGCCAGAGCTGCAAAGAGAATTCAAAGTGTCCATTAGCCCACGTAGCTTTGGAAAAGCTTGCGTGCAATGCATAAATGGACAAAGGATTATGAGAGATCATTCCTGTATAGTTGATTTTAAGGTGTCAATGTAATGTTTTTTATATAAAAAATGTAAACCATCCTCTGCAACACATAGGACTTAACTTTTCACTTTAGGCTTCAGCATACTAGAAAAAGAGGCTGCAAGATGAACAGAAATTGTCATAACTCATTAAGAAATTTATGGACTTTCCCTCCCTGAGAATTGCAGCCTATCTAGACCTAGGAAGAGAAGAAAATTAAAGTAAATAGCATTTAGATTCTAAAAAGAAAAAAAATACTGTGCTACTATTACTTGAGTAGGTACTGATGAAGTTGTATCCATAGATAACTTACATTTCAGTAGCAAAAATCACTACATCTCTGTAGTTCTGCTTTGTCACCTGCTACTTAAGAGTCTTAGGAGGGTTCTGCAGGTCAGTGATTCTCTCATGTCTGTCTCAAGTTTGTTTCAAGTCTGATCAGGTTCCATAATGAAATGTTTCTTAACCCACATCGTGTGAGGACGTTCTCTGAAATAAATGTCCTCTTGTCGTGGTTTAACCCCGGCCAACAACTAAGCACCACGCAGCCGTTCACCCCCTCCCCCCCCACACCCAGTGGGATGGGGGAGGAAATCGGGAAAAGAAGTAAAACTCGTGGGTTGAGATAAGGACGGTTTAATAGAACAGAAAAAAAAAAAAACTAATAATGATAACACTAATGAGATGACAACAATAATAATAAAAGGATTGGAATATACAAGTGATGCACAACGCAACTGCTCACCACCCGCCGACCGACCAACCCGGAAGTCCCCCAGCCACAACGCGCGCCCGCCCCAGTTCCTAAAACGTCGTATGGTATGGAATACTCCATTGGTCACTTTGGGTCAGCTGCCCTGACTGTGTTCCCTCCCAGCTTCTTGTGCCCCTGCAGCTTTCTTGCTGGCTGGGCATCAAAGGCTGAAAAGCCTTGACTTTAGACTAAACATTACTGTTACATTACCTAGCTCAAAACTTAGCACTGTACTGGCTGCTAGGAAGACAATTAACTCTATCCCAGCTGAAACCAGGACACCTCTGAGAACAATTAAGGAATCTGTTTCTACACAAAGAAGCAGTCACAACTTTTCTAGAATACAACTGAAAGTAGAAGTGATGCTGCCTTTTTCTTATGTCTTAAAAAATAAATTAAAAAAAAAATTAAAATCCCACAATAGATCGCTTGTCTCGGCTCTTCCATAGATAACAGAAATGTAGGTACATTGAATGTAGCGTACCTACTTATGCTCATCTCTGAGACGACATAAAACTGTATTGTACATTTCTCTGGACATTACATCAAACACACAGTGTTTTATAGAAGGAGATGCTTCTCATCTATGGGATCCGGTAGGGATTACTTTCTGAACTGGATAGAAGACTGTGAGTTCAGGCCTCGCTTCATGATGTGGCTTGAGACATTTTCATTCCTAGTCCATATTTTGCAAGTCCTGTTGCCACTGTCTGAGACCATGATGTCCGTTTATAACTTGGACTCAGGGAATGCATCTGCAGGAAGCAAACCCCATGCTGCAGGGTTTCTTGCTGTGGAAATGTGTTGCCTACTACTCGATGGTAGGTAAGATGCGTACACAAGCAGGACCCTTGCAGCATGAGGAGATGAACTCCTAGTTCCCATTGCTGCTGCAGAGTAACACACTATACTGCTCCTTCAGCCAAATCATGGCCTGCTCTGTGGACAGGCAGCTGAGGCTGAGAGCACTGTTGGGCCGTGCTGCCTGCTGTATCTGAGCAGGGAATGTTGTGAGATGAAGTTTTAGCGCCAATAGCTGGTGTCCCCATTCTTCAGTGACAGTCAGTGACTGTAAGTTTACTCATCTCAGCCTCTGTCAATGTCAGCTTCTGCAGTCCGGCTGCTACTAGTTCTTGCTCTGTGGAAAATTGGTGCAAGTCCTTTAGGGGTAAGGAAGAGAGAAATCAAAATAGACATATGTCTTTGCCCCTGGAAACCTCTGCCCTTCTTCCCTTTTTTTTTCCATCAGGAAAACTTTTACCCGTCTCATCATATTGTAGGTTTTGCTTCCAGGTTGCAGAAAAGTCCTTTAAGAGTGTCTAGGGACTGTGGCTTCTAAAGCTTGGTGTCAGGTTGTGTCTCTCTTGTTTGGGTTTTCAGCTGGCTAGGAGTTTCCAAAGTCAGATATTAAAGTAGAAGAGGTTCTTAAAATTTAGTTCCGTAGCTTAACTCGGCATTCAACTAAAACTGTACTATTTCAAAGACAGTGAGGTGCCATTGTGTACTAGTGAATTCAGGTCTTCAGAGAAAAGGGCAGGTTTTTTACACAGCTACACTTTGTTACTGTGGTATACAGCTTGAAACAGTTCACCTTGTGTTTTTGAGCTAAAACAATCTACCGGTTTGGAGTATCCAGCACCAGTCATCTTCTGGGGACACTCTTACGATAATTTCTTGGGATTTTCTGTGCACCAAAACTTTACATTCATGTGTGCTCCTCTTATATCTTGATGAATACTGTAACTTTCTTGGCAACCCGTGTAATTCCCAAACGAGTTCTTCTGAAATGAGAGAGGATCGCTGTATTTTATAGTGGGACAACGTGACATAACTCAGCAGTGCAGTGGCATGTAGTGTGATCTGCCAGGTCATGAACCCTCAAAAGGTCTTTTAGAAACTCAGACAGCTCAGACTAGCCAAGTGCTGGTCATGCCCACGGTATTCTAAGAGTAGAACCAAAGCAAGAGGCCGTTCCTTCCATCTTCCTGCTCTCCTCTGTCCATAGGCAAACTAATTTGCATTGAGCATTACCCAAAAAACTCAATCAGGCCATATGAATTCCATCCTGTTCTGTATCAGTTATTTTCAGATTACAATTTCTTTCAGAATTTCTTCTTTCACTCTATGAAATATATCTATTCCTCCTCCTGGCACCTTCCACTTTGTGTCCCAGTTCTGGACACAAGAATACATCTGAACTTTTGGGTACTCTGCACTTGTATTCCAGTCTCACACTGGCCTGAGAATAAGGAATTGAAAAGTCAAAAATGCAGGCTGGAAATGGTAGTACTCTGTCCTGGACCATTATTTGTATGATTGGGAGCACAGGAACTAAGTGCTTGTTATTATGCAAATACTGTTCATTCTTAGCATAACCTTTGCCTCCTCATGAATGAATGAAACCTCATAAACCATTCATTTCAAATGAATGATAATACATTTTTTGTATGAATTGGATTATGGGGGTATATCACGTTTCAAAAATAGTATGTAGTTATCAAAAAAGATTAATTGAAAACAAAGGCTTTGTAAACCAAGTATTGAATACTGAATCAAGTGGGATATCTGAATCATGAGTGGGTTTCCTGGCATGTAACACTACTATCTCCGAAAATGCATACTCAAAATTATGGAAAATAACTCTTCAAGGTTGCACAATGACAGCTTTCCATGTCCTCTCTCCATAAAAAAATTTGAAAAGAACATTCTGTAAAAGCAGCTTCCTGTTCCAGAGGAAGCCTGCCTACCTTGATGCTTAGCTGCAAGTAGCAATCTAGTCAGCAAGACAACAAAACTGTTTGTCTGTAAGGCAAACAGAGCTTCTTTCCTTTTCTTTTCTTCTTCTTCTCCCNCAAAGCTGGGCTCAGCTGACCAGTGTTCTCTTATCAAAATAAATTCCCTAAGTCATGGTGAATGTTTTCAGACTAAACTGTTGAACTTACGATAAAAAATGTCAGTTGTCATCAACAATCAGATGCTCTGTACAAAGAGACGGGAGAAGAAATGTCTGCAGCTCGACACACATCGTGCATAACAGATTTCTGCATGGGCTTGAAAACGCTGTACACATCCCTTTCATAGCTCCGGAGCTCTGCACTGAGCCAAACCTAAACAGATGAAAAAGGTACTGTTTTTACAGCGCATCAGAGCGTGTCTGGACAAAGGAAAAACATTTTCTGTAAAATAAACTTCTTATTTTTAAAATATTCATTAAGTAAAATGAAAATTTTCCGAGAAAATGTAATCAACTTATTTTCCTGTATTAGGCAAATAGATTTTGTTTGGATACTTACAGAAAACGCTTTTGGAAATATAAGTTTTGCAACAAATAGGAACACCTTAAATTGAAAAGCGGAAACAGAAAATGCAAATACTTCCAAACTGGATCACAGTGGATCTACCTGGACCCATGCCTTTCTTTCCCATCTCAACTGTAGCATCACATTTTTCTGTTTGCTTTCCAATTTTGCTTTGAATGCAGCAAAGTTACTGAGAGAATGAAGTGTAAGATAAAAGAAATATCATTAGCGCAGTTCATGTCTTGACATTGTTACTACTTCTGGACACAACCTTCTAAACAATTACTCAAATATTGATTCAGTTACAAGGCCTAGCTGATACATCTTAAAAGTCTTGGGCATAGATCCACAAAGGCATTTAGTGACTCATGGTGTTCTCCCTGGGCTCCTGCCGCAGGACCGATTTTGTCGTGCACACCCTGCGTGAAGCGCAGGGAGTTAGGCACATCAGGGTGTGATGCACAACAACTACAGCATTTACATGAAGCAGTTATTGGCTAGAAAACCCCATATATAGTCCCTAGAGCAGAAACTAAAACACAGTCCAGTTCCTGGATGAGTGCTTTAACTGCAAGGCCACCGAGTCCTGCTTTTCCAGTCTTTTAAAAGTGAAAGATAAATGAGACAGTGAGAGAGACATCCCCTGATACTACAACACACCCGACTACCTCGTTGTATAGTTAGTGTGACGAGGACACGAGTCTATGCAGAAACAAGAGAGGGATGAAGTCGAGTCCTTCTCTGCCTTCATGAGTCCTTTCACTGTGGAGCAGAGGGCAGCGTGCATTGCCACCACCTCCCACTTCTGTGACGCCTAGGGGAGTCGTACCTACCCCTGAGACCAGCGTGGAGCTCGATCCAGCAGACATGGTGGGAGACGGATGACGAGGGCAGGCGTGTCGGACAGGGCAGCTGAAAGGCATGGTCTGTGCATTCCCAAAGGCCCCCTGTGCCACTCAGATGACCAGCTGTACAGGCTCATCGTCAGAACTGTGCTGCCTGGAGAGCTCTGAATGTGGAAGATTTTGCTATCTCCAGGTTTAAGCAACTGTGGAGCAGGGTTTAGCATATCTAATGTTGGATTTGGTACCTAATGCCTTGGTGAGTTGGCCTCACGATGCTAGGAATCAAATTTGCATTGCATTTGATTTTTTTTTTTTTTTTAGATCCCTGATATTTTTATATCTTCCATTAATATCAAAGACCTTTGTGCTATCTGCGATGCATATCCACCATGAAAGAAGGTCTCCCCTCTGAAAAATTTAGTGCTGAACATCCTTAACCCTAGGTTATGAGCCATCTGCTAGAATCATTATTCCCTCTTCTCACAGTCTCTGAGTAGTCTGATCCTTTCATAAAGGAGAAGTGTTATCCTCCATATAGATGTGAGGAACAGAGAAAATAAATATTCTGTCTAAGATTCCCTGTGAAATTTTGGGCTGGGAGAGAGCCAGGCATTTGATTCATAACTTTTACCCAGTCCAGCTTTCATCCTAATGCTGACTTTGTAACATCAGTTGCTCATACATGGCAGAGTAGCTTTCTGGTTGCATCGACAAGTTCCTTTAATGGAACAGCTGCATATTTGATGCAGTCAACTAGTTGACTTTCACAGTTCCAGTCACCTGTATTCACCTGGTAGAGACAGCCAAAATCCTTAAGTTTATTCTATTATTTTATTTTAAAAATGTCATACATGGGCTTGCTGCTTTTACTTTTTTTTTTTTTTTAATTTTCTGATCTTTCCCTTTGGTAGTCACTGGGAACTGCTTGGTGCTAATGATTACAGTTGAAATTGTCTATGTTTTTACCATTAAAAAGAAAAAAATCACAATTCTTATCTAAAACTCTGCATTGCTCTAAACAATTATGATTCATTCTCTCAGTATTTAGTGTTAGAAAAGCATTATTTCTATTAGAAATTCTGAAATTTACAGAACTATGGATATTAATACAGATTATGCTATGTTTTCAAATGCTCTTATAAAAATATTTTGCTCACTGAGTGCTGAGCATAAATGCTATCAAACAGCATATCATAGAAACAGTAACAATAAAATAAAAACGTTGCATAATAAAGAGTATATAAAATATAAAAGTAGCTTGTCAAGAAGTATAAATAGCTTATAGGAGATATAAAAATGGATGATGTGGTAAAGTACAAAGGAGAAATATCACCATAATAGATGTATCGGTACTCCTTTTTAATAGGGGAACAAGTGATTGGGAGAAATATGACAAGAACAGAATACACAGAGGAGCAGGTGATGCCAGAGATAATTTAGAAGCAGAGATCAGAAAGTATCAAATTGGGTAGATCAGAGATAATGATTGGGAGTAAATGAGTATTTGGAAATATTTGAAGTGCTGATTGAAAACTTTATACACCTTCCCATAATGCTGAAGCATATGGCAATAGCTCTTGCTTCACAATATGAATCCCCGAAGAGTACAGAGGCTGAGCTAATTAGAACAAACTACAGTATATTCTATATTACTGTACTTGAACCACCTAAGGACTCTTGCTTAGAAAATTGAATGATGTCTGTGAGGAAAGTTCAATATAGGAAGTCTCATTTGAAAAAATAAGTAAGTATTTATATAGTATCTTCTGCAAATGTCACTGTTAAGAACAGTGCTATGACTCCTCATGTCCATCTTTTCCTACTTTGCATCCAGTTTCATGAAAAGTTAGTTTTACGCTCCTAATAAAGTTTATATATTGTGTGATTACATGAGCTACTCCTTTTTTCAGTTTCTATGTAAATAGTGGCTTTTTTTAACATCAATACTTCATAGACGTTTGATGGCCCGTTTGTGCAGTTCTTAGGCAAAATTTAAACTGAGATCAAGGAGAATTTTGATGTAAACACACATAATAGTGTCTAAAGATATATCAGGTAATCCAAGAGTGGCCACGGTCACGCCAGCAATATGCTAGTGGGGAAGTACTAGCAAAAGGCCTGCTTGTTAGTTTGACTCTCAGTCTGTGGAAAGAAATGTGTTATCAAAGACAGATAAAAGTGGTGTATCAGGAAGTTATTCTAGAGCTCAGAAACATCTTCTGCCTCGTCCTCTTCAGTGTGGAGAAATAGGCCCCTGAAAAACATTTTTCTCTCTTGCTTGTGAACCCCAGGCATGCCAGATACAATTTTTTTTTTTTTTTTTTTTTTTTTTTTTTTTTTCCTGCTTCCCAGTACCATGATGGTTTGGGTAAAGGCTCACAAGATCAAAAAGACTAGCTAGGCTGATTTAGACAAGACTACAAAGGTAGCTGTTAGGTCGTTTTAAGGGCCAAGTATGCAAAATTCGGTCCATTCTGATAAATAGTCTAGAGCTCCTAACTTGCACTCACATGCAGCCTAACTCTTGAGTTACTAACACTTCTTAAGATCTGATTTTGGTAAGTCCAGAAGCACCTCGGTTTTCAAAACCCTAAGCAGTTTGCCTTGTATACTTTTTGAACATGGCTGCCTAATGTACATAAATGTAGTGTATCATTGTTTTGTTTTAAGTTTCTTGGGTGCATATCTTCAGCTAGAGGAAAGATGACTTTATCTAGCTTTCTCCCTGGGCCTTAAGACCCATCTCTGTCATAAGTATTTGATGATACTAAACTGCTTACCAAAACTGGACATCCTAACCTGAGTACACCCCAAAAGATCTTTGATTCTTTCAAACAGTTACTAATGGGGTAACGATCCATCTACTGATTGACTCAGCCACCTAGGGGGAATAGCACACGCTTTAATTCACAGAATGTGGGAGGTTTTAAAGAAATTTTAATGTTGTCTTTTTTTATGAATGTGACTTTCCTGTGGATAACAATTAAAGCTTTGAATTTGACTGTCAACATTCATTGGAATTATGCACTCGGGGTAAATTGGCAGAATTGTATTGTCTTTGTATTTTTAACAGTTACTTCTGAAAAGCTTAGAGCTGAATCAAATTTTAGTTTCATTAGTTTGATTTAAGTTATTTATGCTAATAGATTTGCACTAGAAACCAGCTTTATTACCCATTTCTAAGATTATTCATATTAATGCTGATGATGATACTTAGGAATGCTGAGGAATCAGTGTCCCCACTCTTCTGCAC
>VYZV01045376.1:0-17087 GCA_013401275.1 Pandion haliaetus
CAACCCCAAAATGTGCTACCAGGAAAACTTGTGCATTTCAACTGAAGATGGGCAGGATCCACTGCAGAGTGAAGCTACTCAAAATGGATCCCTCCCCGTTTATCTGTTAGATCACTACTGTATGGTAAAGTGGTTTTGTGATATTGGGAGGTTAAATTATTTTCAAATTGAAGGGATATCTTTATGCAGATGTTCAAGCAAAATACTTGTTTCCAAACTAATTCAAAAGTGAAACTGTAAGAGAAGTGAAAATAATTTGAGTTTTCCTGTTCCCAGCTGGCTACAAGAATGCATGGTTTTTAAGTTTAAAATGATAGTAATGTGGCTATAAGTGTTCTATACTTGGCTAAATTGCTTTCTTTTTGTAACCGATGGTGCCCCTTGAAGCTTGTTAATGTATGGAGTAACTCAGAAGTAGCAATCAGGTGTGTAAACACTTGGAAGTTTCTTGGGTAAAACTGCAAGCAAATTCCATGTGGGCCTCTGCGCATTGGCAAAATCTCAGTCAGTAGTAATACCTCCCGTGTTGGTTGGAACTCACTGAAGAAGCAGGTTCTTGTTAGTCAGGGCCAATAAAGAGTTACTAGATTTAAGCTATTTCTTCCCCCTTCGAGGCTGCAAGAAGGCAGCCAGCTAGCCAGGCCCCATTTGAAAAGACTATGACATATTCTAACCCAACTGAGGCCCTCCCATCTGTGGTGGTGTTCATGGTTTATTCAGAATGATTCTGAATTAGATGCTGGGCTTTCACTGAATGTCTGTCTTGGAGTCTCTGCTCTGTGAATTTTGAATCTCCACCTGGAAGTGTTCGCTGCAGGTAGGGACATCTGCTCTCTGGTGGACCTCTAGTGAGACAAAGCATCCAGATTGCTGTGTTGGTGAAGTGGTGGTTAGGCAGAGGAAAAGGAGGTACTTTCTGGCTGAGCTTTCAGAATAAGTGAATGTATTTTAAATATTACCAGCAATTTACACTGTTGCTTCTGATTAAACTTCCTGCAGTATTAGTTGACAAATGTATGTAAAAGCCAATAAATCTTTTGCTCCTGGCAGTTCTGAGAGAGGTATTTCAGCTTGTCCTGCAGGTCAGGTAGCTGAGGAATGATAGGAGGGCAGGGCCCTTAGAGAAAGGCTTCTTCAGTTGACTGATACGGTTTAGCTGATTTCTGCTGAGCAGTTAAGGTGTAAAGAGAGGCTGTCTTGAGATGTTTAGGCTTCAGTCAGTAATGTGTTTGTTTTAAGATGGTCAGCCTCCTTGAACTACACCTGGAAATAATTCTGGAAAATCATGCCATCTCTAGAAGATGAGTATAATATGCTCCCTTTCGTGAAACATCTCAAGTGTGGGGAGGGATGCAGCTACCCAGCTAACCAAAGTTCCCAGGTAGTGTGTGGTAAGACCTTTCGGAAAGACAAATCATGTCTGTCTTTTGGGATGATAAAAGCCTGATCAATATAATAAACCTTTTATCAAAAGGAAGTATGTCAACCCAGGTATTTGCAGCACTAACAAAAGTACAGCCATGCTTTGGCTGATCTGCATATTAAGAAGCAGTAGAAGCTCCAGAAGGAGCTTCACATTTTAATTTCAATGCACAAAGGGAGGGAGGTATTTTAAGAGTGGCTGTGGTATTTTGCAATTTGTCTCTTTATTCCAGTCTTCTGCATGGATACGTTGCAAGCCAGGCTACTGTGTGGTGTTTGTTTTTATCTTGCATGTACCTGCAAAAAAGTATGTATAGATACATGCACACATAAACGCATACGTCTCTGTGTGTATATATATGTGTGTAATATAAAAATGGTGTACATCTTTATTGTAATAGCAGGACAGAGTGGGCTTGAATCACTGTTACTGTTCCTCATTCACTTTTTGTAGTTCATGGAAAGCACGGTGTGAGACAGGGCAATGTGACTTGGCCTAACATGGTATACATCAGTAGACCTCTACTACTATCTGCTACTCGTTTCATCAGTGAAATTTTCTGGCATGCTGTTTTAGACGAGTAGTGAACCCACTCTTTCATTGCTCTTCCCAAAGAGGTTCTTATATATAAAATACATAAATAAAATAAAGAAATAAGATTAGAGTGAGTTAAGTTTGTGTGAAAGCCTTAAGAGTGGCCTTACCCTTATACAACGTGGGCCAGTGTCGTGGTTTAACCCCAGCTGACAACTAAGCACCACAGAGCTGCTCACAGACTCCCCCCCTCCCCCCCGCCCCCGCAGTGGGATGGGGGATAGAAGTGAAAAAAAAAAAAGTAAAACTTGTGGGTTGAGATGAAGGCAGTTTAATAGGACAGAAAAGGAAGGGAAAATAATAAGAGAATATGCAAACCAAGTGATGCACAATACAATTGCTCATCACCAGCTGACCAATGCCCAGCCAATCCCTGACTTGGGGTGCCCCCTGACCAAATCCCCCCAGTTTATATACTGGGCATGCCATCATATGGTATGGAATACCCCTTTGGCTCGTTTCAGTCAGCTGTCCTGGCTCTGTCCCCTCCCAGTTTCTTGTGCACCCCCAGCCTCTGCTGGCTGGGCAGTATGAGAAGCTGAGAAGTCCTTGAATTAGTATAAACACTGCTTAGGAACAGCTAAAACATCAGTGTGTTATCAACATTATTCTTTCTCATCCTAAATCCAAAATGCAGCACTATACCAGCTACTAAGAAGAAAAGTAACTTTATGCCAGCCAAAACCAGGACAGCCAGTTAAGACTGCAGAATATCAGTATTATTGTCAGTACAGATTAGGCCTGTTGAAAAACTAGAAAAATAGATCTAGGGTGTGCTTGTGCAAACCTTGGAGTGCTGCAGAACTGTTTTCTAACTTCCAGACACTTCTGTGACTGGGCCTCTGAGCAGTGAGTGGCAAGAAAACAGGTCTTGGTGATTTACTGACCTAAAAGGGTAAGGTGTCCCCCGCCTTACAGAAATAAATGTGCTTTAGAGCCAGTCTTTCTTCAGGTCCTCCATGTAAGGCAGATCTGACCAACACTTAATTTTTTAGACCTGTGAACGAGCAAGGTGGAGGTGTTGTCTGCTGAGATCAGAGGGCACCTGAGCTAAAGACTGGCTTTAAACATCACGTAGCTGCTGCTCATACCACACCTTTTTGAAGGAACCTTCTCTATTAACTCTGACACTAAGGCTTGTTTTTCTTTTTTTCACAGGCTGGTATAGTTGTGGTACCACCATTTTCCACCTTCAAGTGCAGCTTGAAATAGGTCAGAGCTCCTTAACAATACCATAATGATAATTTGCACTTTTACAGCACTTTTCACTGGAATTACCAAAGTGATTTATAGGATTGATGAAGAAAGTTAGGTGACACCTTTCTGACACAGGTGATTGAGGCAGATAGATGCTCTGAGTCACAGGGAGGTTTAGTATGAATTTAAGGAAGTATTTTGGTGCATCCATGAGAGGTCTGAAGAACTTATAGTTCCTAATTTCCAGGGGGGGCTACTGCTGCCAAGGTTAAGTTATGAGATGTTAAACCGCATAGGTAGTGTGTGTATGTGCGTTAGAAAATCGGGTGGGGGGATATTTAACACTTGATGCTTACTGCGTTAGAATCATCTCTGAGCAAGAGTGCAAGCATTTAAAAAGAAAATCTGTAAATGGCAATCTCTGTTCTGTGAAGGAAGAGTAGCAACACTTTCTTCCAGAGCCTGGCATTACTGTTGCAGCAAAGTGATTCCCAGAAACAAAAAGAAACTTAAGACAATCTTGCTTTTTGGTCAGGTGCTTGCAGTTCAGTCACTCAACATGGGACACAAATTAACACAGAGTAACAAAAATTGTTCAGAATCTGAGTTTGTTTCAAACTAAGGTGTATGTGAAAAATCAGTACTGATTTTTCACTTTTTTTATTTCTAATATAGTTGAAATGACCATTCATCTGAGGGATGAATATTTGAGGTTTTCCAATAAAATTATAGTGCCTTAAATTTCTGGAACTTATCTGACTGGAGGTGTTGAACAGAGACCTGATAAAGCATTACATATTTTTATGAAGCTTAATAAGATTTTTATATTAATACTGTTTATCAAAGTGTTATTTTAAATCATACTTTGAATACCTGTTTAACCTATTACTGTTCTTGGTGAGTTTTGCATGTTACTAGGCAGATGGTTCTTCCATGACCGAAATACCTTGCCTAAATACTTAGGTACTCTGTCCAAATGTACGCAGTGTGTGATAGAGGAGGGTCGGGAACCAAGTGAGATCAGTTAGCTTGTGCTGCTGCTTTGCTCTTTAATCGGTGGGCAAGACTGTCACTTGAACTGGTGCTTTGCACATGTAGCAATGTTACTCAGAAACTCTGTTTGCCTGCCCCTGAAGATGAACAGTGAGCTACATATAGGTTAGAAACAACACAGCCGTGTCTACTCCCAGGCATGTTTGAGAAGGACAGAACTTGAATTTGGCCTTGACGTGGGCCAGAAGTGGGAAACTAACACTTAGGGCGTGATAGGGAACATGAACATGGAACATCATGAACATGGTTGCTAGGACTGTATCACGGTTCTGATACTGGACCTTCAGCTGAAGCCCTGCCAGCACTCTTGTCAGTGCTGCGTGTGATTTAAGGGTTCAAAAATCTTGTGTCTTGCCCTGACAGCTGGGCCGTAGAAGCTGGTGAGGCTGCAGGAATTATCTGTGGCCACTAGATGACTCCTTCAGCCTGCTGGTAGGTAAACTCGGAGCTGAAAAAAGCAACGTAGGTGAAGAGCTGGTACGGGAGAGGGCTGTTCTTGGTCCATACTGAATGAGATGCATAAAAATAAACAGGTTGCGTTTCTCGCAACTGAAGGAAGTGTTAACATGAATTTTAGTGTGAGTTGAAGTAGTTACAAGATAATATACCTCTAGAAATCGCTGATTTGTGAGGTTTGTTGATAGGTGCTTTGAAAGCATTTGCAACACAAAGGTCCAGACCTCCTTAAAGTCAGGGTGGATTTATTGAGGCAATGAACATGTGAAGAAGCTAATTTCACAAGTTGTACTACTTGTAGTCCAGTCAACGAGTGATGCCTGGTTTTATGTCGAGCTCTGCTGTTAAAACTCCTATTCTGCAGGCTTTCAAAAAAAGAAAACCCACAAAAACCCCACCCAAACCAGCAGAAACATAATGCTATCTTTGCCTCTTCCTTGTGTCTTGTAGATGGATGAATGGATGAATCCTGTTAGGCTGGAAAAAATTGGAATAGACTGCTATACTGAAATTAAGGCCCAGGCAGGATTTCTACAATCTCCCTACGGATTTTACTGTATACTCAGAGGCTCCATTCACCCTACGATTCTGAGGATTAAATAGTCTTCCTGTCATTTAGAGACAGCATAAATGATGCTTCAGTTTCATAAACATGTATTTACCAATGTCTATACTAAGTATATAGTCATTTTATCAAGGTAATTAGATGATGAGGTGGTACCATTGTTGCTCCATGTGTTTCTCTGACATCCATTTTTATTTCTGAGGTGTAATAATGAATCATTAGTTGCCATTACTTTGCACCAGGGACTGGTCATATTTATCTGCTGGATAAAACAACAGTGCACATGGCTGATGATACTGTTTTTCCAAATTGTTTTTGTCGCCAAGAATCCCATGGAGATGAGACTTCGCCCTGAACTATGGCTTGATCTGTGAAGATTTTATATTATTCTTTTGAAGTTGTAATGTTTGAGTGCTTCAGTGTTCATGGTAAGCACAGCGCTAGTCCTGTTTTTAAACTTAATACACATTAAGAGTATATATCTACTTTTAAGTAAGGGTCAAGTGTACTGGCCTTTCTGCTTCTATCATGTTTGGAAGTTTCTTCAGCTAAAGTTTTCCCTTTTCTCTCTTAAATACATAAGACCTGCTTATAAATCCAAAACCCCTTCTGAATTAGCTTCCAAAAATGCAATTCTGGATGGAGTCTTTGCAAACCAAGACTAGAATTTTCTTGACCCAAACCCATGTCCCTTTTGAGGGTTGTGTTTACACAGTGGCATGTTGGGGTTTAGTTCTTTGAATGTGTCACAAAGACATGATATAAAAGCAGCTGTTAATGGGACTTTCAGTTACACATTCTACATGCATAAATAGAAAGTATGGAATACATACAGTTCTTCATATATATGCAAACATCCCCTATCTCTTGGTCACGCTCTCACTTTCAAAATATGCATACTTTGATATACATGCATAGGCATCCTTCCCTTCCTCCCTACCTTCTTTTTTGCCCCAGGACCCCATATTTGGGGATTTGTAAGTTCAGAAGCCATCTTTGTAAGTTCAGAAGCCATCAATTTCATACTGGTCTAAAGGGAAACTGCATGACCCATAATTTAAAATAGACTAATGATTTGTAAATTATAAAACTAATAAGAAATATTGAAATTGAATAAGGAAAACTGGTTTTGGGTATTTGCTTAAATCATTTCCATCCTTCTTGCTGCTGCTTCATTATTTCATTTGTTACACTGCACATTCTGTTCATCTTGCTTTCTGAGACTTCCAAGTTTTTATCTATTTACTTAAAAGCCATAGTTCTAAGGAGATTCCTTGCCTTGCTTAATTGAAAGGTCAAGGAGGAAGGTTCAGGGGCAAGGCTAGGGACAAAGCTGATGACTATCTATTTAAACTTACTTGGTTTGGCTGAATTCAGTGCTTTCATCTCTTACATGCGGCAAGAGAAATAAAATTATTAGTAGTAATTATATTGCAGCATGTTAATATCAGACTAGTAAAATTAAAAAAAAAAAAAATTAAAAAAAACCCAACCCTATAGTTCCCATTAACTTACCACTCTTAAAAGTGTTCTATTGTTGGATTTATGCTTTTCCTGCTGCTGTCAGTGATGGTTGTAGATACGAATAGAAGGCAGCATGTAGCATGGATCAAAGTGAGGTGAATGAGCTGAATTGGAAATTTACCATGCTTGACCTAATGTGGCAGTTCAAATGACATGAGCGGCTTAATTTTATTTAGAACCATGCAAAGGGAGAGGCATTCATGTGTGTGCATGTGTGCTGGTCCTATCTCCCCCGGCCTCTGCCTGGTCCCATTTCGTGTTCTTCTGGCCCTCGAGTGACACGCTGGGATGTGTACAGGTTATCGGCTGCGAGGGCATCTGGCATTTCAGGAATTAGTTGGGCTGCTGCAGCAGCTGGGAGCACAAGTGATGGTGGTATACTTTATGTTCAACTTCCTCTCTCAAGTGGCTGGATTGAATCAAGGAGCAGTACCGACAGCAGCAGGGAAAAGGCTGAGCAAGGTGCTGTTGTCCCTCTGCAGACCTCTAGCTTGCAGGACTCTGTGTGCTTGCCTGCCTATCTTTCTGCTTCTTCATCAACTATTATGTGGTGATAGAATAGCCAGTCCCTTTGATATTTCTTTGTTCTAACCGTCAGTTGGCGTACTTTGTAATGTTATGTCTTGTCGTGCAAAGACCCAGGGAAGGGAGTACTGAGATGGTCAGGCTGAGACAGATAATGAGGGTTGCATTGTGTTTATTTAGAAAAAAACCCGAACCATAAACCAAACTTCTTCAGAGTCTGAGAAACTTTTTTTGAATGAAGAGGAGAATTTTGTTTGAGACAAGGTTGTACAGCAGTTTTACTTCAACAGGTTACTGGATTTAGGATTAAGAAGTAAAGCTTCAGGTATTTCTTACCCACTTGCAACAGTTTTCCGCTCAAATACAAGCAATTATGAAGTAAGATTTAATTGTGAACTTGAAATCCTGTTGAGGACTGTGTGCAGATGTCTTTGAAGAAGTTTGCCCTTTTCGTTTATGTATTGGATTAGATAACTGTAAACAGAATGTGTCTTAAAACAAGA
The DNA here is from genome assembly GCA_013401275.1 of Pandion haliaetus. Taxonomy (NCBI): domain Eukaryota; kingdom Metazoa; phylum Chordata; class Aves; order Accipitriformes; family Pandionidae; genus Pandion; species Pandion haliaetus. The sequence continues at coordinate 7,841 of VYZV01045376.1, forward strand.
GCTCCTAAAACTTTTAATTGGTCCTGCAAAAATCCAGGATATTTTCATGCCTTGACCTTGTATTTTGCAAAGATCTGTACCTGTATTACTATCAGCTGGAGCACAGGTAACATTGCACTTGGGCTTTCATGAAGTTTCTAACAACTGGCGTCTTTCCCAGCATCAGTTTTAGAAGTCAGGTTTCATTTCCTACTGCATATTGACACGGTTCTGAGATGGGTGTATTTAGTGTTCGTTCTGAAGAGGGTATGTTCTTTGATGTGCATCCAGAAAATTGTTTTGGTGCGGGTGGGATTTCTGTTGTACGTGGGCACAGGGATTCCCTCTAGGATTAGATTTCCTCATCCTCCCAAAGCTGCTTTAAGATGAATGCTTTTTGTACTGCTGAGAATTGGATTTGGTGTAAAAGCCTGTTGCAGTGCATTGTGTAGCAACTGCCTAGGCCACCCTACGGTGTACGAGAAGTCCTCCCCAGTGAGAGTGACCAAGCTCCTATAATTTCCTTTACCCTTCCTGGCCTTTCCTTTACCCTTCCTGGCCTTCAGAACAGGAAACCTATGGGAAAAGAGTGCTGAAATACTTAAATAACAGTTGTTAGTACTAATACCCCATTTTAGGATGATACTGGTGCTAATTTCACTGGTTTATTGAGAATCCTTTGAAGTCAGTCAATCTCAGTCTGTCTCCTTTCCAGCATAGTATTTCCAGGTAAATTTGCAACTAAACAGTCTACTTATGGGTTGTGCCAATGCATCATGCTGGACAAGATGACACATTTGCTTTTTGCATGTGCAGTAAGGAAGATAAAGAATCCGTGTTTATTTAATAAAGCTTAGTTCCCTAACTGAGGTTGCAGCAGAAACTCTGCATAAGGTGGTGCTGCAGACCTCGAAGTACCATCTCACACTGGCCAAGCAGGCAGCCAGGAGTCTTGCTCAAGCAGTTGACAGTTGTCGATTGAGTTTCCAAAGAGATGAACTGTTTGTAGCAGGGCTTTTACAAATATAAAGGAGCATCAAACCAGACTTCAAATACAGTACCTGATATTTATTTGAATATAGTAGCTATTATATCTGTGTGATTGACAGGTTATCTCAATTTATCTCATGGTATATTTCTGCATTAAGCACTTTCTTTAAAGAGTTGCTGGAGGTCTGTAATACCTCAGTTTGTGATAGAATACAGAGCAAGTTCCATAGATGTGATTGCACAAACCTGTTGTGTTACTCATTAAAAAAAAACAAAGAAAAAACAAAAAAAAACGAAAAACCCCAAACAAAACCAACAAACCCAAACAACAAAAAAAACCCGTACCCTAGATTCAATATGCCTAATTCATGTATAAAACAGTTCTGCAGTAATCCTTGGTGTTCAGCTGTTGACTATCCATACCGCTAGAACGGGTAGTAAATACTGAAGAGTGGTCTTTATACTGTATTGTTGTATTATTTTTTCACAACAGCTGAATACTGCAAATGCTTTATAAATATGTTAATAATACATTCATTATTATGGAAAAAACAACTAAATTACACTATGTTGGAGACTCAAAGTATGGGGTTTTTTTTGTCTAATAGACATACACAGATCAGGCATAGTAAGGAACTCCAGCTGGAAGCTTGAAGAGTTGTCTTGATGTCACTTTTTCCTATGCTGGTATAGGCACAAGGACTGGAACTGGAGGTTTGAGGAGGTTTGTTGAGAAAGCATGAAAATTAGCAGTCCCATGTTAATTTATTTTTGTTTCCTGACAAAGTTTTATAAAAAAATGTTTAAATAACTAGTTATTATCTGTGGCCTTTTCTCCAACCTCCACAAAAACTGTTTAGTTGACCACTCCGATAAGGTCTATAACTGCACGATTACATAGCGTTGGGGAATGAAGGAACATACCATGCTGTTCAGCAAATACAGTCTACAAATACAGGTTAATTGTTAACTACATTTAAGTCTGGAAATGACTGTATAGTAATTACAGTTAATTATGAGATGATACAAGTGCATTGCCATGTGATGTCCTCAGAACACGCTGTAACTTCAAAATGTACTGTTAGGAAAAGTATTTGAGTATTACGACGTCATCTTAAGACAGAAATACTGTTCTTCAGTGTAAAATCACCAAAGACCCTTCATGCCTAAGTCTGGTGTTAATGTGCAGGCTCATCTCCTTAAGTGAAAGTTTCATATGTGTACCTCTAAAGGTAAATTAATCAGTTCCCTTTTTAACTACAGTGATAACAGCTTGCGCAGATGTGCAGTTTGCTGCCTCTGCCTGGCCCCGGAGCAGCGCGTAGAGCAAAGATAGTTTTTCCTGATGCATTTTTGGAACTACTTGGGAGCTCGTCCCTGTTCGAGTTGCCTTTAGGCAACTCCTAGCATGCTGTGTTTTGGCTTCTGCATATCTCTTGGCTACGCACCAAGGTGTGATAGTTGAGTGCACTGTGCTCCCCTATGACTCCTCTTCTGGGGCAGCCTCTGTGAAATCAGGATTTTGTAGCCAGTTTTCCCTACCTTTCTGCCCTCAAACAACAGGATGTGGCAGAACAAAGAATTGGTTCTCCTGATTACTTTTTTTTTTTTTTTTTTTTTTTCCCCAAGACAAAATGAATCTGTTCTTCATCCCATGGTCTTTATCCTTTTTACAATACTACTAATAATTTTTATTATTATTGGTTTGTACCTTCGGCTGAAAGTCAGATTCTGCAAAAAAATTTTAGCTTGTGTGCAGCCCATCTTGACCTTGTGAAACTTTGGTAACAGGAGTGCTGCAATGAGTGAGGCTCAAAGGCGACAGCTCTTCAGCCTTGATCTTGAGAACATTTACATTTAGGCATAACTTTTCCACCAAAGCTCCCTTCTGTTGACCTCAGGGATGACTTGTGTATTTGAAATGGAGCCCAAATATAAATGCTCACAAGTTGGTGACCACAGAACGGGGAAGCGGGGTGTAAATGCATTGCTGCGAAGGGCGGTGGTCATTTTCCTACCCCCAGGATATTGATTGGCAATCCAGGTGGTCTGCCTGGCCTCCAGCTACTGCTCCAGAAGGGTGGGCATCTTCTGGGGGTCCGCTGGCATATCTGCCAGGCCCTGAGAAGGTCTTGGGTACTCCAGCACTTCTCAGGTGCTCACAGACACTGAAGGCCTGTTTTTAGGCAACAGCATCCCACCCTAAGTAGCTTGACTGTGTTTCAGAGTAATGAAACCTTTACTGAACAGGCGAAACTGAGATAAAGGTACTGCCTCAAAGACTTTAAAAAGTAGCTTTTCTGAAACTCGTAATAAAAATGCAGTAATTACTGAAATTGTTGTCGGGGTTGTGACCAGCCACTGCATCAATCTCCCAAGGCAGCCATAATTATCCTGGGTGTTTTTTTTTTAATATGCTGGGGATGCTCACAGAGTTGGAACTCATGCTAAGGAAGAGGTGCAGGACTGATGGATGACAGTGGTTGAGTTGGTCTGTGTGTGGTATTGATGGAGGGGAAAAAAACATTGTCCTTCAGCCAGTTCAGGTTGCTTCAGTTCTTTGTCAGCCTTCCAGTTAATAATGTTGTTTAAGAAACAGCTCTGTGGTATCTGTAAATGCCTTTTATGAGGAGGGGAGAAATTACTTACATAGATGCTTTCTGTAATTACATATTAAAATAAATACTTGTATCACTGAGTGGTTGCACAAAGCAGTTAAGGATGCAAGACATCAGCGTTTCTTAAAAAAAACTAAAAAGCGTGGATTTTTTTTTTTTTTTATTTTCATCCTTTAAGTTTGAATTGTTTTTCACGTGATTTGTAACTGACCAATTACTGTTATGGTGAAACTAATTTTGGGTAACTGATCGTCATTGAATTTGTTACATCATAAAAGGCTACTCCTGCAGTGAATTTAAAGCTGCTTTCTATTGTATAGTACAGAAGCAAATATGTGATTTGGCAATGGAGAATAATAAATCCTAGCCAACACCTAATGTCCCTTATTACTGCATTACTGGGACTCTTCACAGAGGAGTTAATGGGTGTTGTCCCTTGCTTTTGAGAAAGCTGGAATAGGATGGACATCCTGGGGTGCCAGCTAGATAGATACTGGAGTAGAGCCCTCTCAACATCTCCAGTGCTGTCCAGGCTCACATGGCCTCTCAATTTTTACAGGAAAAGCCAATCGTAACCTGCAGCACTAAACATAACAAACTTCCCTAATTAAGATCCAGAATTTGGGAAAGATTGTGGAGTGGTGCCTACTGAGAGAGTACGCTTCCTTGAGGATACCTGCGTAGGAAGGTTTTCCTCATACAGGTGGCTCCTCAGAGGGGTGGGCGCCATCCCTGACCAGTGTCCAAACAGGTCCATTTTCATGGATCTAAATAGGGAAGGCTTTTGGGAAAGCCATGAGGCCCTATGTAGGCATATGGGCTACGTGGCTTCTTGCCAGCAAAGCTCCACTCAATCCACAGTAAGGTGATGCTTCCATCCCAGCACACCTCCTTTTTATTGCAGGCAAATTTGTGAGGGCTGCCTTGAAAGTTGAGCTATTGCCTCTTCTGTGTGATTTCCATGGACCTGAAGAGGAAGGAAAGGACTGAAAATGTAACTGAAGGCACACTGGGATGAAAATTATCTAAGATTGCAGAGCATCACAAATCCGTACTTTTATAGCAAGGTTGTGTAATCTGTGTGTAAAGCTTGGTACCGTGGTATAGTTTTAACGTTGTATTCTTGAGATGGGACAGCAAAAGCAACTAGGATTTTTTTTTACCTTTTAAAAAACCAGCTTTGTTCTAAAACTCTTGTAAGAGTGTTTTTAAGTACATCTTTGTGGACTTGTAATCATGCTTAGAATATCTTTTATTTCCTTAATTTAAATGCAGTGCCTCCTGTTTGGAGACAAAATCGCACTGAAGAGGGGTTGTGAATAAGGCAGCCTCACTGTGCGAGTTCCTACTTTCCCTCATATTACTTTGGATTAGAAATCTTACTTGGGTGTTGTTCTTTAGTCAGACCATTTGCTCTGTCAAAGCTGATACACTGAAAATGTCTATGGATACAAACGCATCAGATTAGGTTTGGAAAAGGATCATTTTCTTTTTCTGCCATTCTACCTTGATAGTAACCTTTTGGTATGTGGGTTAATCCTGCTGCTCTCAGTGCATATAGCTACTGCCTTTAATAGAAAGCCTGATACAAGCGGATGCACACAGTCTTCTAAATACATACAACAATGTGGGTAAATGTAGAGCTCGTGGAAAAACAACTCTTGTCTAAACTAACTAGGAAAAATATTTTTCTTGCAATTTATTTGATACATATTTCTGTGCTTTTCCAGATTCTCAGAGTGCCTAGCATCTAATTTTTTTACATTTTTTTTCTACTGTAGGGCTTCTGTGGGAAGTCTGTCCAATAAAACTTGAAGATAACTGTTAGGGCAACACTTCTGAGATGTTATTTATTTTTGTACACCGGGAAATAAGGGACTGCAAAGCTGTTGGCTGATGCTGGAACAGCATGTTGGGGGCAAAATAATTTCTTAATGCTAAATTGCAGGTGTGTGTGTGTATATAGATATTTTTAATATGTGGGCCCATTATTTAGACTGTGTTTTATAATCTCATTGATCACAAACTGTGAAAATAGAAGCAGCCACTCTAGCTGCTTTTTGAAACTGACAGGTGCAATGTAGGAAAAGGTATTTTAGTGTTGAGTATTTTGCTGCACTATGGTTTTTGGGGTGGGGGTTTTTGGTTTGGTGTTTTGGGGGGGGTTGCTTCAAGATTTTTGTTGTGTGAGAGAATTTAACAATTTTTTTGATACTTCCTTTGGTTTCCCTTATGCATCATCATTCAGTATTTGATAGTGTTCTGTGGGATTAAGAAGAATTAATAGAATTTTTCTCTTCACTGTACTGTTTTCCAGTCTCTTGTAAAAGAGCTCTAATTTTTTAATACTAAAGTCTGTCAGATGATTTAAAAACAAAACAATGGAGAAGATTTTATCATTAATTTTATTTCTTTCTTTCTATTATGAGGGCATATTTATGCTTTTCCAATTTATGGTCGGCATTAAAAGAGAATTGCATAGGGATAAGGATCCTGTTGAGCTGAACATAGCACAAATGAGCCTCGAAAGATAAATTGTAGTCCCAAGCACTAACCATCTAGAGTCACAGTAACTTCAGCTTCTCAAATGGCGTGGCTGTAATTCCAGACATTGGAGTGCTGCAGCGATTTTGCACACCTGTCTGTCTGTCCCTCCATTCCACTGAAATGCTTCTGCAAAACTAGAAATGTGGCTTGAAGGTGGCTGGTGTGTGGCCTAACTCGGAAAGCATGCCAGTGGGAGATGGAAGAGAGCGCTCAGGAGTTTGCGGTAAATTCAGCGTTATCACATGAAAAAGGCTTGTTAGGCTGCAGGCTAGTTGTAGGGTTTCTGTGACAAATCTGCTGAATGCAAAAGCTGGAAGAATGATAGGAATGTGCATTGTTTGTCCTGTTCAACTCAGCTTGGGGTAGTGGAGTTAACTGGGTTCTTCCTGGGGTTTTACTGTGCTTGATAAAGTGGATTCTAGGCCTGATTCTGCCTTGCCCGGCAGCTCTGCTCTCCTATTGGGCTGAGTGTGGGAGAAAGGGAAGCGGGTCGCATGCACAGAAACTGGTCTTGCAGACAAAACCTGGCGGGTGGCTTTGTGCCATCTGTGTAGCCGCTGCTTGTTCTGTGGGCTCCGTGGTGGTAATAGGACTAAGAACTAACACAACTCTTTCTGTCATTAAAGTGAGTGCTGACAGGGAGGTTATCTGCCGAGTCAGAAAATGCCCGTTTCACGTTGCTACTTTTAGGAGTACTTAGGGAAAGGATACTTATTCCTAATGCAATTTTGGGCACATACAGTTTCTCCATTTTGTATAGTAAACAGCAGTTTGGGTTTGGCAGTGCAAAGTTTTTAATTTGAGACAGTCCAGTTAAAATGCGTGTAGTTAAAGAAATCCAGATGAGATTTTGAAATTAGTATTGTTCAGAATAGTAAAGGGGTACACATGTGTTTGTGCTGGAGTTGAAATGTCCCTTGTTACTACAGTTTGCAGAATTAATGAGACATCACTGTATTTATTATTTGTTTATTTATTAAATAATACGTAGGTTGCTGTTCCACATAGGTCTGGACAATTTAACAACAACAAAAAAAGTGTCTTGTGGCTTATAAAGTAGCAGTATAACAAATTTCACAGAAAGCTTAAACTTCCTTCTTTTGCAGTCACTTGTTTGTTCACGTTATATGTGTGTGTAAATACATAAAATATAAAAACCATGTATCTAGTAAGTAACTAATATATATATATAATTTTGTATATTGCATACTAAATAGGAGGCTTGAAAAGTCCCTCCCCAGGTGCTGGGGTTATAGAACTGAAATCTGAGCCCTTCCCAGTGTTTTTCTCTGAATATCTTCATGGTTGCATCAAACTCTGGCCAGGGAGTTTGCTTTGTGCTTGATGCTTTCCTATAGCAGGAGGCCAGGAGTTTCCATGTCATCCTTTCATATGTGCGGGTCCTTCCTCAGCAGATGAGGAGGGCAGTTTCAACTGCCTAGATAATTTTAGTACAGATGGGTTGGGGTGCAATAATGAATATGGCCTGTAAACTGTATTATCATCCTAAACTCCGAATGTCATAGTGACACAATGGGCAGCTGAACCTTCTCATTCTAGCACAGGGCCAATTCCAACCACTGAAAAAAAATAATAAAAAAAAAACAACACAAAAAACCAGGCATCCAAGAGCAATGGTTGCTTACCAATGTGTCCTTGTTTTTAATGAAGTTGGACAAGGATGCTTTTTAAACTGTGGGTTTTCATTCCCGTGCATACGAATTACATTTTCAAACATTCCTCTGCAGCTATGAACTTTGTCATCTTTTCCTCTGAAGGAAAGCAGAAACCACTGGTTTTCAAGAGTTTGCGACATGCTAATGGAATAATCATACCATCTAACTTTCCGTATCTGTCTGCCTGAGCTGAACGTAGAATATGATTTGGAGGTATGAAAGGCTACTTCCCAAATACCACACAGCAAGCTATAAAGCTGTCTAATCTGGCAGTATGGGTGGAGGTGTTTCTGTTTCCATTCCCAGGGTGACTTTTCAGCCTTGCAAGTGTATTCCATCGCATTAGGAGGATCTTTAAGAGGATCAGGGTTCAGGAACCATTTCCTCAGTAATGTCCTGCAGGACACCTGAAGGAATGATTCATCCAATAGTGCTTTAACATTCTTGGCCTTAACCTGTAACTTAGGGATGCCAAATGTTCGCTGCTGCAATACATATTTATAATTTGTGAAGAGATAATTTCCTTTTCCTCAATTAATTCAACCTCAAATCAAGCATACACTCCCTTTGAAAACCCAGTTCCTCTGATCTCCTTTTTTGGTGTCTGAATTTGGGTGTCTCCTTTCAGATCCTAAAGAAGAGCAAATCCCACTTGCAGGTTAGTGGGGTTTATTTGTGGGTTTTTTGTGTATGTTTGGGGTTTTTTGTTTGGGTTTTTTTTTTGTTTTATTTTTTGCATCATTTACTGTCTCTGTCTTACCTAGAGCAGTCTGCATGTCTTCGGCATTCCGTGCAGCCCAGGACCTTCCTGTAAGGTTCAGGTTTTTTGTTTGTTTGCCTTCCTCTAGCAAACCATGTGACTTCCATGGTGCCAAAGAAAACCAAATCAGACTGGCTTAATTTTGTTCTTGGTGAGAACAACTTTTACAAACACCACTGGTCAACTTATCTTTATGGTGTGAATCCCAACTTTCTTCCATGGATTTTTTTTGTCTGTCCCACCTTAATCTCACGAGCAGGAAACATCAGCATTCAAATATTTTAATGCTCAAAGTGGGAGGGGGAGGGGAAGATACAGCTTTAATATCCCTCTATTTACATATTTTAGTCACTAGAGGGCAGACTTGTACTTCTCTGAATAAATTAGTAGCTGCAAACTAATAATTAATTCGATCCAAAGAAGTAGAAATAGTTGCCTAATGAAAATAAACATTTTTGATGCATTGGGTTTTTTTAATAAAGCAAATAGAAAAATTACCATTTTCATTTTAGTTTAAGATTCCTCATTAAGGATTTCATTCTTGCTGTGTTTTCTGAATTGCTTCAGTCCTCTGAAATTTGCTTCCTCTGACTTACTTGAAATAACATTGATGGGATTGGTGGGCAAGTTGGATTCCCTTCCTTCTCCCGCTTTGTTTATACATTGGAAGCTGTGTA